>JABCKW010000079.1:0-55915 GCA_014824385.1 Fusarium cyanostomum | reverse complement strand
TATTAAATAAGGCTAAAAAAACAGATTAATAAAAACTAATGCCACAAACAGTCAGGCTAGGCAATGCGTTCAAGATATTTGTTATCGCATCAAGCACAACTCCTCCTATCCCGCCTTGGTGTTCAAAGTCTTTAGACATTTTATCGTTCCTATCACTATCAAAGTGCATATAGACCCATTTCGTGAATGGCAACACTTCAATAACCTGGTTTCTGAGCTGGTGAGAAATAATCGAATGCATTAGACATTTATGTTCCATTCAAAGAGCTAGACATGGACATGAGATTCGTGAGAGCAGGTTAATAAACCATCGCTCCCATGTCATAACCTCAAAGGGGTATCGATGGCAGTACAAAAAACTCGACTATAGTATCCCAGCACCATTGCTATAGGCAGTGCATGATTTTTGGGTCCAATGGCAATCTTTAGTTGCCAGGATAGGCCATGCCCTCGCTGGCCTTGTAGCCTTGCTCGCCAGTAGCGGTCTGGGCCTCGCGGCACTCAGCCTCCTTATCCTGCTGGATCAGATCACAGCAACCGCAGCAGCAGGCAGTAGCAAGGTCGACAAGGCAGCTACCCTGAAGGTGGTGCTTCTCGCGAAGGTTGGCACGCTGAAGGGCGAGGGGAATCCAGTGGAGACCGAAGCAGGTGGAGCCCCAAAACATCAAGCACTGTGAAAAGCATGGGTCAGTAAAGATCGTAGAGACACCGAACTAGGATGTGACATAATTACGGAGGTGTTGATGGGCTCGTAACCATCGAGGTTACCGTTCTTGCGGAGACGGTGATGGGTCTTGCCGAAGGTGACGCAGGGCACGCAGCAGGTGATCAGGCAGGTATCGATGGGGGTGAAGCAGCCGAAGAAGGCGTTCTGCCAGGGTTGAGCCGACTCGGGAGACTTGGAGTTGACATGCTCGCTGGGGCGGGCGAGAACATCGTTGAAGCGGTTCTTCCAGTCGTCAAGGTCGTTGTGGTCAATAGGGCCGTTGTTGCCGGCGTTCTGGGCGGGAGTAGCCATTGTAAAGGTGATGCAAGGAGTATGTGTAAAGAGCGACAAAAATTGCGCTGGGCAATGGGTTCGAAGTGAATACTAGTGAGAAGGAGAGACAAGGAGAGTGGTTGAATGACAAGACAAGACACTCGAAGGATGGTAGGACGGGCTTGGGTTTATGAACAGGAAAACTCGGTGGCATTAACGGCTCGTCCCCATGTTCTCGGCCAGCGTGAATGGCTTGTGATGGCTGATACTAGTGTCAGCAAGGCGTTTTGTTCAACCGACGGACCACAACCGCGACGAGATTGCTGCTCGGATGTTAACCTTCAAACAACCAATGACGTTGCGGCTGTGAAGTAGCCACATGGGGAGTTTATTCAGCCCTGTGACCCGCTCGAGGCATTTGATTCGGCATGGCGGAAGGGTTCAATGGCAACTGGGAGACTTGGTCTCTTTCGGCTCAAGCTGAAGCGCCACCAATTTGCAATGGTTGGTGTTGAAATTGGAGATCACTGTCTGCCCTGGACTACTGCACGCGCTACCATCAGCCGCACGCCCTCAAGGCGTCTTTGATCACGCCGGCAGTTTTACGAACAGGGGACTTTTCTGCGAGGCCGGTCCTCCTTGATGGTCTGTCAATTACGTCCAACCCATGTTCAACGTGGTCGTGCTGGCGCAGGAGAGAGCTCTCCGCCCAGCATACCACATCTGGACAAGGGCGTGGACTTGAGTCACTCGGCTATTGGGAGTGGCTAAGCGTTTGCTTTTCGGCACATGAAGCTACCGTTGTTGACCCATAAACATGAGACAGCCGGCTTGCAGGTACCAGCCGTTTGGCTAAGCCATGGCCAACCCAGGCAATTTCGACATGGTAAATTAGGCAAAGTGCATGCCTTGAGCGCAGTCCAAGCACCAGAAGGCTTCACTCAACCAACAAGGCTGATTGGTGCCTGGTGGAAAAGTCAAGCATCTAGAACGAGCCATGTTGAAGCTTTCTTGGCTGTAACCTGGGTTACCCAGGAGCTTGTTCGGAACTGCGGCAAGCGCCCAAGTCGCATGCGACGTCGATTCGGCCCCGACTTGTCTGTATTACGTCCGGTGTCATTGCAGATGACAAGTCACATGTTGGTAGGCTGAAAAGCTAGGTGACCACCTGTCAGTTGCCGGATCTACATGTACCCGATGCTCGGATAAGACGATGCTTCTATAAGACCCATGGGCGCAGCCTCGAAAATGGCATATGGGCAGAATTTCCTCGGGTATTTGTAGTATTTTTTCATCTTTCGCCTGATTACTTGGAGCAACCCCCGACGGTAAAGTGAACCATCCGTCTTCTGTATTGGGAAAAGGGGGTGAAGTAGTAGTGTCTGCCCAGGTGGCAACTCAATACAGCCACAAGGCGGAGTGAGCTGGTGACAACGGAACCTAGTTGCCACTTTCGTCCCAACTTCGAAGATGGTGGCGGCGGAAGATGGACATGGTGCCACGAACTTTTAGTCCTTGTGTTTGTTATCTCATCTTCTGAGCAGCCTTGGACTAATGCCTTGGTCGAGGGAAGGGGGAGTTTAGTTAGTAAAGATGGATGGAGAGCTACGCTGTCGCTAGCAGACGGCGAATATGTCCTGGTTGCAGGGGTGGTTTCCCAGTCTGGAGTAGAGCAGCCATTAACTGGCCGGAGAAATTATCTACATTGTGAGAACACTGAGATTACGGGTGGAGATCATCGCCAATATGTGTTCAATTTCTAGAGGCAGTAACGAAAAGTGAATACAGCAGAAAGCACATACGCCCCAACCTTAAACAAACCAAATTTCCAATTCTGCCTTTTTTGACATCGGAGTCGAAGAAGTTATATGAAACCGAGAATAGAGGAATTATACAATAGACGAATATAAAAAAAGTGATCTCATCACGAATAGGGCGGCCGGGAGAGCTATGACGGCATCTGTCATGAAAGTCAGTATGGACTCTGTGAATTGGGCCCCGCGAACGCGATTCACGGGAGTTATAGACGAACGAAGATAGATCCATGGCCAACTCTTTGTCCAGTAAGCCCTCCAAGAATTCTTCGATGCTAAGGGCACAGGAAATGCCTGCTTCCGTGGCTCGTCATCGTGGTCTTCCGGTTGCTGCATTGCGAGTTCTTTGGATTCTGCCTCCAAACCTCGGCTTTGTGGTTGACTTTCGAACCCGCCAGTAGTCAATTCGTCCGTCTGCGCTGATGTGACCCCTTTGACCTCGGTGTTTTGGCTTCTCGCTGCTATCTTGCCGTCGATCAAATCCAGTAGTACCTGGTAGTTTGGAGGGCGGGACATCAGAACGAATGCTCTCAATGACATGCCCTTGGATAGATCTACATCGATGCGCTTCGTAAAAGCAAGGGACGCTTGTCCTATTACATCAGATAAACTCATCAAGGTTGACCCGTCTGTCTGGTTCATGGTTCCGAGAATGCGTAGAGTCTTGGTTCCCGGTTCACGTGTAATAAATGTAACATGGGGATCGGCACCGTTTCTCAACCACAACTCCATGACCTTAAAGTATGTCTCCTTTTGACGTAAAAAGTACTTGATTTGCGCATTCCTGGTGAGGATGAACTTGAGTTCAAAGCACATAATGTAAACGAAATTAAGGAGGACGACATGCCACAAAGGCTTAGCAGCGAAAGCTCCTTGAAGTGGAAAAGTGGCATCCGTGGAGAAGCCTCCGCCTAGAATTGCTACTATGGTTATGTAATTCAATTCCGGGTGCTGGTTGGATGTGGGAATGGCGCCGCACATGGCGTCAAATAGACGATATTCAAGATCGGAAATTTTCTTACAGCTGAAAACCCATTCGATGAATTCATGGTGGCTGAAAAGTGCACTCAGTTTCAATAGGCTCCAGTTGTGGAACACTATATCAGTGAAATGCTCGCTCCCAAGAGCCCGTACAAGATCAGAATAAAATTCGACATGACGATCCAGGCCAACCCATTCGTTCACAAGATCCGCTCTAAAACTCTTAGAGCCAGCTCCCCAGGTTGTGTAGAAGATGGTGTCGATCGAGATCAGAATGCGAAATATTTCTTGGCAGCCATCCTCAAGTCTCATCAGCCTGAGTCTGGCTAGGAGTGAATGTAGGCGTCCCAGATGATAAAGGGAGGTGCGCGTAGACTTCGCTTTTTGCCTCTGGCGAATTGGAATCTCGAGGTTGCCTGTGTCGGTCTTGCCCTCGTAATCGCCAGTTCTCTGGCCCAGCAAAGGGCTTGCGGGCGATGAATTATTTACTTCCATTGCGACTATTCGCTGAGTCTCCAAATAGTATGCCCATGTCATTGTCAGGGCGATCTGGTAATCACTCAGCTGATGGCGTGAAGGGCGCGGTCGCGTGAGATGAGCCTGGAGTACCTCCGGAATCGACCTGTGCATGAACTTGATGTTTGACCTGTGGTCCACTTCGATCAGTCCATGACACCGTGAAAGAAGTGCGGTTCTCATGACTTCGTCGATCTCCTCCTCGGACATGTCCTTCTGAAACCAGTTTTCAAATTCCAAGTCTTGGATTTTAAGCTCTGCGCCGATCTGCTTTCTCAGATCTCCGGCAGCGAGTATCGAGAAGCCACCGAAGACTGTCAGGGAGAAACTGGGAAGGTCCAACACATTATAGTACATATTGCCCGAGAATATCTCGTCGAAGAACACGTCGTGTAGGGCTGTTTCGCAAGGAGTGAGCAGGATCCCATAATATCTCAAGACCGTTGCCAATAACAAGACGACACTGTCGCCGTACTCGTCGTCAATGCGCTCAAGAATATGGGCTAGAAAGTCTTCCAGTTCCCGAGGAGTTCTGGCGACTTGCTCTCGAAGGCGTTGCATTGGGATGGACTGTTCGAGGCCCTTCCGTAATGACTTCGTTATTAGAGCAGCGGAGAGAAAGACTCCGTCTGCAACCTTGAGGACGTCCTGTACAAGATCCTCGCATTGTCGTTGCTCTAAACCTTGGATATTCTTGTTGCCTCCAAGTCCATCTCTCACGAACCGCTCCATGTCGTCTTTCGTTAGTCGATTGAGCGTGATTCTTTGGCTCCTCTCAAATCTTCGCATGAAGGGTTTCTGAATCCGGCTCGAGACGCAAATTTTGATGTGGCCGTTGCTATTCTCTGTCCACTGCGACAGTTTGTCAACTAGCCCGCCGTGAGTCTCATTGAGGCCGCTGTCGTCGAACTCATCCAAACCGTCGATGAAGAGACAGACCCGAATGCGCTTCATGGAAGGATGCTGTTCAATGGAAGCCGAAAGCTCGACTAACTTGGCGAAGGCATGCTCCATCTCGTCCGCGATGAGATCTGCCCCATTCCGTCCCCGGAGCCCTTCCACAAATTTAGCCCGTGTATAAGGGAAAAGTGTCTCTGCCAGAGCAGGAACAGTGCATAGAATCTCATAGAGAAGACCACGGATTAGGCCTTTCAAACTCTTTTCGTCTTGACTAACGCCCATTCTCCAGAAGAAAAACTTTGCGAAAATGAGCTCCTTGTCGCCTGCCCACTCGGCAAGAAGTTGGTCCAGTTTTGGGTGTCTGCAGAGGAACTTCATAAGCGTTGACTTTCCCGATCCCGGTTTCCCAGCGACGTGAAAGATGCCTGATCCTTGACGCAACCAGTCTGGCAGGGTAACGGCCAGGTCCGGCTCCAAACTGCGGACAAGCTCCGGGTCGTCGAATATCCATGAGAAGGTATTTTCATGATGGTCCCTTAGTTCCCGGAAGCGCTGACCATGGGTAGGAAAGTGAAGGAGCTCAATGATCATGCCGTCAGCTACGGCGTCCTGAGCATCACGAAAGCTCTGTGTCCTATCTTGTACCGGCGAGTGTTCCTGATTGGACTGGATGGCAGTGAGTTTCTGGTCGATATCACCCAGACGACACCCCAGTTGAGAATATTTGATGCCAAAAGCGTCGAGGCTGCACAAGATCCGCTCGACATGGGTTCTAAGAGTCGGTCAGCCATCTCGATTCTTCCGGTGTGAGGCGAGGTGCATACTGGGTGCAGGCGGCAATCCAAGAGTCTAGCTCCTTCCGAGAGGAATCTAAATCTCCCTGGAGTCTTTTGATCTCACCCTTCTTTCTCAGAAACTTCATGGTCGCTCCGGTGGCCGACAAGAAACTTCCTGGCTGCTTTGCCCGGCAGCTGTCAAGGACAGTCCGTAGCTCTTCGCAGTGCTGGACAATGCGCAAAGTCACTTGGTGAACCTCATTGCTCACGCCTTGTTTTGTAAGCTGTGCTTGATCACGTCGAAGATGGTCAACCACGCCTAAGAGGCTGTCTGCCTCCTGCTCCGCGGTCTTGTGGACTTTCTGCAGCCCATCGACGGAGCTGTAGACCTCAGCTACCGCAGTGCCGCATTTGATGGCGTGACCGACAAGATCAATGATGTTGCAGGCTAGGGCTAGGCCGCTGATGGGATCCATGATGGACGTGACGCGGAATCTTGGGGTGCGGAAGTCTGTGATGGGTTTTTGTTGATGTTGGAGGTGGCTGAGGCAGAGCCTGATTTTTTCCCGACGCAAGTCTGCCTCGCCTCGACGAAGAAATGCCTGCATCAATGTGCAGCGAGTGGAAGGGCACCTTGAGTGTGTTCAGACGCCATCATTGGTCTCAAGAAAGCAGTAAGCTGCAGACTGACCCGTGACCTGAATTTGGCTGATTAGGACCACAGGGTTAATGATCGTGGGATAATAATATTATTAATTGAACCTCTCAAATAATCGTGTTTGTTCCATGCCGATGCTTCCAGAATCCCATATACGCCAATACAAACAATGATAGTACGAATTCGGACAACTAATTTACCAGCCGAGGATGTTGAAAAAGCTCGTGCGAGGGTCTGGGACCTTTCCATCAAAAGTTTTTGCCCGCACAGCCTCGCTCTGCTTTGTATTATACTGGCTGAACTGTCGGTCAAAGGTCCGGGATTGGGTCCGGAGCTGCGAGCGAATGTAGCCGCCAATAATTGTAGCGCTTCCGACTGCCAATAGCATGGGGACGACCCTGGTGCTTGTGAGTATTTGCAAGGTTCACTGGAAGTGTTGAAGTTCTTACCTCTGGCTGGCGGGAATAGCCTTGACGATGGGGAGCATTTTGAGCAGGGTTGTAGAAGTGGTGATGTTGTAAGTGAGGGTAGCTGATTCTTGTTGGGGAATAAGACTCGTAGCAGTAATCTTAATGCTGGTGGTGGTTGATGATTGTGGTTAAAGGTGATGATGACCAGATACTCAGAAAAATGCTGATGGGACCTTATATACTATTTCAAATAAAGGCCCTTTCGCTTTGTTTGATGGTCTGCTACTGAGCGTCGCATGGCGATGATTCGAGAGCGTCTTGGTGGTGTGATCAGCATTGCCCAGACTCCCCGGTCGGGCGCTTCCGGGGCATTCCATCAACCACGCGGTCGGGTTCTTCTCACCGTGATCTAGACCGGGGTAGTCATATTGAAGGTCAGGATATGGAAATGGTTGACTTGGATGTGAATCTTGCATTCTTCTCACCAGATCTCTGATGTACCGATAGTCTCTTGCTGGGCATTCTCTTTGACTCTATTCTATTACGAGCATTCTTGTCCCCGGTAAAGCCTCCGTCTGGTTGGTAAGGAGGCATCAGGTTAGTCTACGGCGATAAAAGAGTCGTATCGTTCAGTCAATTGACCTCCGTTTCCTATCAGTTCTACTCATCAGCCATTCTCATCATCGGTTGTGTAAGTTCTTCCGAATATGCCCGTTTAGTTGATCTGGTCTCTGCTGATGACTCCACTGCGGAGTTCGCCATCGCAAGAGGCTTCGGTGCCGGAACTATCAGATGATCGGACTCGGCGCCTACCGAACGTGCCCTGGTTGCGGCACAGCCTCGCTGCAACCAATGGATCGCCCGGCAATTCGATAACTGATAACCACAACTCCGACCATCTTTCTGTAATTCCAATGGTGATAAGACCAACAAAGGCGAGAGTCTCGTGTTTCCAGGAGGATGGGACTTTAGCTACTTTCCAAGCCAGTAATGAAACCCTGTTGAAGATGCAGGAGGGTGCACCTAGGGCAAGACTTTGTACTATTGAATGCGATGTCATTTGTTGAAACAGTACAGGATGGCGGGCCACTATGGACAAGTAAGTCCCTAGTAAAGTAGTCATCTAGACTATCTTCATTAATCAGTAGTATAAAACCCTTCGGCAAAACGGCTCTCTCGTATTCGTGTAGGATACTATCCCTATTAATACGGCCTTCTTAGATCAACCATTAGGGTCTATTAGGATGATTTAGTCGACCATGGCGTCTTTACAAGCACGGCAGAGCACATCGAGCTCACAACTACACTAACGCCGCTCTTCGTATCTCGACACAAGGTTCAATGCCCTCTAGGTCTCCTCCCCCTTCATTTGCAGCTGGTCATGCGGCATGGCTGTCACCACCTCCAATGCAATGTTTCGAGGAATTTAGGCATCATAGCACACAGAGAACTTCATTTTCTTGGCTGGTTATGGAGGTTTAAGATTAAATATCTGCCTCTTGTAACGTTATGCTGCAAACTGCCGCCTCTCTCTTTCTCGCTGTTCGGGATAGCATCTAGGTCCTGTCCTCCTGTCTCTTCCGGCTTTGTCTCCGGAGGCAAGGGTCGCAAATCGAATAGGCATTTAGCCTTGTTTGCTGAATGCCCTCCCCGCACCCGCCAGGTTGCCCATTCCCCTCCGCGACTGATTTGGCACAGACTTCGTCTCCGAAATCGGTCCTGAGCACCAGGAAGCATTTGCGGCAAAAGACCATTGTGAGAGTCTGGTGGCACATGATGAATCGATGACGGTGTGTCTGGGATGTCTCGTTGGTTTTTGATGGCTTTGTTGTGTGAGAGCGATGCTTGAGAAGTAGGAGTTTTGAAAGATGAAGGCTTGGTCCGGCTACTTATAGTTTTTGAGATGACAACAACTGGAGCCTGGGGACTGATGGGGAGTGGATTTGATGTGTTTATTAACAGTCGAAGCGGAATTGATTCATAGCGGGATTTCAAGTAGCTGTCACACAAGAGCATTACACAAGGGGTAGCCATTGCATACCGCCACCAAGTCATAGACACAATGAACATTCAATCAAGTTATCCACCAAATCCACATTCACTGAGGTCTTTCTCTGGTAAGCACTGCCGAGTGATTGAACATGGACATGCTTACACAGAAGCCAACTCACACTCATTATGAGCTTCTGAGGTCCCTCGCAAGAATGTAATACCTCAAGCAGGAGATTGAATGGCATTTGAGTGCGCTGACTATATCCTCATCATCATATGGCGTAGTGGCGTGCCTCTCAGTATGAGTGAATGGATGAGTTAGTTAAGAGCAATTATATGATAACATATTCATCCACGAGCGGCTGCATCCAGACGAAACAATGAACGGGGCAGTAGAGAACCTCCACAGATATAGTGATGGATCAAACCAAATGAACCCACCCCATTCCTATAGTATCTATCACAGAGGTATAGTCCCTGTATCCTAATGTGCTCCACGCTTCCCCATAATTTCTCTGCGCAGCCTCAGTCGTCTTTGACCGCTGCACAGCTGTCGGATTAGCCTTGTGGTTTAGCTCAACCATGATTCACCCGGCTTCATTGGTCATCATCCCATGAACGTATGCTTCGCCTAAAAGCTCGTGAAATCTGTGCTATAGATACAATAACGTTTCCTCGACTCTTAGCTCAGAATCTATATTTTCAGAGATAGGTACCATAATGCTTTCACTTTCTTACGCTGCCATTGTCGGTGTGTTTGCAAGATATTTATGTCAAGTTCTAGATTCTACAATCAGATCCAAAGGAATTATTTTCTGGCTTTTCCTACTCCAAGTTGAAAACGGTCTATAATTTGATCTGATTAAGCTCAGCCACAAACCGCGTGGTCAGGTGACGTCACACCGAGTCAGTTAGGTTCAAAATATCCATACCATCACCTCATGAATTAAACCCCTCCCTTAGTTAAACAGCGTTAAACTTCTCTTTGTGCACAGCTCGGCTAACTATATCACACATTCAACTTGGAACCATGGCTTGGAAGGATCACTTGAAGCGTTTGAAGAATGAATTCGACAACCTAACTGCGGCTCCACAGGCTCAAGGCTCACAGCACCATGTCCCGCAACAGCAGCCGATGGGCGGACAAGGCGGACAGCCCGATATTTACTGGCAGCCTCAGTTTCGTCCTGATGTTCCGGTCAGCACTGACTGGGATGCAAAGCTCGGCAACGCGAATGGCTGGGGAAACCAGGAGTTGGAGCACTACACCGCCGATCATCAGAACGCTTTCCAGTAAGTCCACGGCCGCCATGACAAGTTACCAGCCCGACTAACCCCAGCTCCATAGCACTCAAGACGGCAAGCTTGTTCTCCGAGCCATAGCAAACAACTCTTCTCCCAGCCACGAGCAGCGATATACCTCTGCTCGACTGGTGAGCAGGCAAACATTGGCCCGGGATCAGGGAGTGCTCACTGCCGTCATTCTCTCGCCCTGTGCGAATGGTATCTGGCCAGCCTTCTGGCTGCTCCCGCAGGAACCATTTTCCTGGCCCACAGATGGCGAGATTGACATTGCCGAGACCTGGAATGGAGACCTTGAAAACAGGACATGCCTTCATTGGGGCCAGCACCACGAGCCACAGAAGCATCGAGTTCTCGGAACCAAGATCCCCGACATGCAACACCGACCTGTGCGGTATGACTTTGCTTGGATTCAACCTGGTGGGCAGGCCGGCCAGGGCAGGATGATCTGGTACATCGACGGAAGGCCCGTGATGAAGGCTGAAGTTCCAGCTGGCACACGGCCGATGAGAGACATGACCATTCTGCTCAACGTGGCAATGGGAGGAAACGTCTGCGGCGGGAAGACTCCAGCAGATGGTTATTACGATATGGTCGTTCATGCTCTGTCCTTGGGAAGCGAGCCGGAACATGGTGGCTGGCATCGTTTCGACGCCGACTGGGGAAATCCTGCCACGTCTTTGGGGAATACCTATTGAGGTTCTCGATTGAATGAAATTTCCAGGGATACCTGGGGCTATGGGTACAATCTTGAACAAAAATGGCCTGCCAGGCATGGTAAGTGTAGCTTTAAGAATGACACTATCTGGATACTAGGTTTTTAAGCACAGCTTTAATTCTTCCCTGACTACTACCGCTATTAAGAATGGATGCTAATGATAACAGACTCCTGTAGATACCTACCCTAGCCCCCATGAGCCAACGGGTAGATAAGGTCGGCGATCTCGTACCAACGTCTTTCGCGCTAAACGAGGTCGATCCCTCAAGGTTTTTGAGTTTCACTTCCCCGCGATGGATCTTCCTCCTATTTGCAGAGAGTTGACAAGTGCCATGCCGTTTGGGGAAGGAACATGCGACAAGTGCCGGAGCAAGCTTCTCGGAAGGGCTTAGGCCACGGAGCTTTGCTGAGCTCTGATATTGATCTAGGTAAGACAGGCATTAAGGACGTTGGAACACGTAATGAAACCCTGGGTCCCTCAACCTCGATTCGATTCGTCTTTGTGAACCATCAGGAGGCAAGGTAATCATCGACGAGAAAATGGCCGAAAGCACACGCGCCAGAGCGGACAGCACCGCGAAGCATCGCGACGTCCATGCCCCTGCTCTCAAGGCTATCTCCCAAGAAGTCCCCATCAACGCGTCTGGTCACGTCCAAGAACTTCGCCAGCAGTTCAACCTCCTCTCCCTCGCCGGCGTCGGTCTCGTCATCGGAAATGTCTGGCCCGCGATTGGAGGTTCCATCCTCGTCGCCATCTTCAACGGCGGCCCCCCGGGCGTCCTCTACGAGTTCATCGTCGTATCCATCTTCTACTGGACCGTCTTTGCCAGCATCGCCGAGCTCGCCAGCGCCATCCCTTCGTCGGGTGGAGTGTACCACTGGGCATCCGTGACTCCTGGCCCGCGATGGGGCCGCATGATCGGCTTCTTCGCGGGCTGGTGGAACTACCTGGCGTGGGTTCTCGGATGCGCAAGCATGTCCTCGATCCTCTCCAACACCCTCGTCCAAATGTACGCCCTCAACCATGCTGACTTCATCGCCAAGCCGTGGCACGTATTCGTTACGTATATCATCACCACATGGGTCGCCTGCATCTCCGTGTGCCTGGCCAACAGCGCCATGCCCAACCTGAACAAGTTCGGTGTGTTCATCATCTTGGCTGGCTTTGTCATCACTGTTGTCGTCGTCACGGCCATGCCCGGTCGAGGTGGACGCCCGCCGCACGCGAGCTCGGCATTTGTCTGGACCGAGTGGACTGCTGATATTGGGTATCCCGACGGCTTTGTCTTTGTTGCTGGCATGCTCAACGGAGCCTATGCCATTGGAGCCGTGGATGCGACGACACACTTGGCTGAGGAGATTCCAGACCCTCAGCACAAGGTGCCCCTTGCTCTTCTTCTCCAGGTGATAACTGGTTTCGTTACGGGCCTTTGCTATTTGGTCGCCATCATGTACGCCATCAACGACTACGACGCTCTCTTCAAATCGGCATACCCCATTGCTGAGATCTATCTTCAGGCTACTGGATCAGCTGCGGGTGCTACGGGACTGCTGTCGCTGGTCATGATTTGCATTGCTCTTACAGTTGTAGGCCTCTACATTACCTGCGGCCGAACGCTCTGGGCCCTTGCACGAGACGGTGCCACGCCTTTCCAAGCAACTTTCAGCCGCGTTAATAAACGCCTTAATATGCCCCTCTGGTCCACCCTCGCCACGGCTGTGTTGGTCACGGTGCTGGGTGCTATCTACGTTGGCAACACAACGGCGTTCAACACCTTTATAAACAGCTTCATCCTCTTCTCGACCAGCTCATACCTGGCTTGTATTCTACCAAACCTCTTGACCGGACGCAAAAACATTGCATATGGACCTTTTAAGATGCGTGGATCCCTAGGCTTCGTCATTAACGGCATTGCATGTGCCTATATGCTCGTCTGGAACGTGATCTATTGCTTCCCATCTGCTCTTCCGACTAGTGCGCAGAGCATGAACTATACCTGCGTTATCTGGGGTGGCTTCACTTTATTAGTTGGCCTTTGGTGGTTTGGAAGTGCTAGGAAAGGCTACCAGGGACCACCCACGACGGGAATTGTTGTACCGGCAATGGCGATCGATCGAGCTTGATATCTCATGTCGTGCGAGCTTTTTTCGATAGCCCGTCAACGGCGTCACTATCGTTCGACATATCACGGTCCAAAGCACCGGTGTGGAGAAGAATATGCGGGGGTTAGGTTACCATGCTTGAAATGGCACGTTGTGCTGCATTCCAGTCTCTTGGAACTTGACACTGTACTTGAGAGGTAGATGATCCCTGTAGTTTGTTAAAAATCGTATCTAAATTCTTGTCTAATGTTCCGGTGCTTGCTTGTTGGTTCTGTTACGTCCTATTCTCAAGGACTTGCTTCAAGAGTGAAGTTGGTCTTCGTTGGCTGTGGGGAAGTGGAAGATGTCTACACCGTCACCAGTTGGCACTCCACAATGCCATGCTGTCAACTCAGGGAACTATTTGTCAAATGTCCCTCTAAAAGTCCCTTCTATTGGTCATCTACGAACTATTGGTTAACAGGAAATCTACTCTAAATAATGAGCCGAGACTACCTACGCGAGGACACCAAGTCTTAACAGGGTCCAACTGACGTGGGGGGCCAAGTCGGGGGATACTCTGGGGCACCTAGTGCCTGCCGACATTATAGCACGATACAGAAATCCCCTGTATCTTTGTGGAATCTTGCATGGACTTGTTCCATTTACTAGGCTTTTACCTAATAAGATCATCTATGCTGGACTGCGCTCTAAGTAAGGGCTTTGTGAATGCGTCCTGTTCACTTCTAGATAGAATAACAATTTGCAATGACAATTAACTTGGCGAAATAACTATCTTGATATGTGCTAATATGAGAGTACAGATTTATGGCTCCTTCAGTTATGAGCGAGAAAATCTCCCGTTTGTTGCTGTTTTTAGGTATCTAACGTTAGTGATCCCCACGGGGCGGGAAAACATGTAGATCTGAGTCCCAACTGAATGTGGCATGGCCAGCAACATTTTTGTAATAATTATTATATCAATCAGAAACACGAAGATGCTGTCTACGACAAGAAAAGATAAAACAGCTACTTTAAGCTGTCTGTCAGCCTCTCACATCACTCACTTGATACAAGAGCCCCCCAAGAAACGCACTTTTACCTACCCTGAACACCCGATTTGGAGGAGAAAAGCATTTATTTGACTAGCTGGAAGGATTAATGCAAACCCTGCCCGTGAATGCGGAGTTGAGAGAGCTGGGGAACTGAGTTGTGAGGATCGTTGCGCAATGACGGTTCAAAATTGATGGAGGCTGGTGGCTTCCTTGTCGTGGCTTGGATTCGCTGGCGTGAGGCCAGTCAGCTAGCTATTTTGGTTCGGTTTGACAGCAGGCATTGTGAGCAACAGGATGAGTCAGTCTCTTCGTTTCCAACCTCAATTGAGGCTGAGTCGACTTATTTTGGAATCTTGCGAGTGTGGTTTTGAAGAGAAGCCCTTCAGATCCCCCCACAGACTCGTTTCTCGCCCCAACATCTGGCCTCCAACATGTCCCCAGTCGGCGAGACGCGCCGGGCTAGAGACATTTTAAGCCTTCGTGGAACAGAGCGAGCGAATCGGAATACCCCACATAACGTTGCAGCCCGACCCGAAATCACGCCTAATGGCCTCAAAATATGAGGGACCCTTGTAGCCCAAACGCCGATCTTGACTGGATGCCCTGAACTTGACGATTGGGCACCTGGAGAGCGGCTCCTGCGTGGGTAGAGTCCAAGGTACACGTAAGGCGAAAGATGGGTCATCTCCAGGCGCGTCCTCTGCGAGTCTTCGTTACGGCCTTGTTTTCAGCACCAGTTGACAGCAAAGACCAGGATCCATTGCCCTGCAGGCCTATCCACTGCCCGCCTCTACCGGGGTCTTCCCGAGCAACCAGGCCTTTCCACATGATCGTGTTGCCACTCGGCGTCGATTGGAAGTTACGTCTGGCACGGTAACCTGCAGTCAGAGCCATTGTGACAGCGCCAGTCGCCCCGCTGACCCCGGGATTCTTTCATGTTGCGTCCAATAGAGGCCCAGCGGAATGTCGGGATGATCTAGACAAGGGCCTCACGCTCGCCCTTCCCGCTCTGCGAGGAGGACTGACTGCCTCACGCGTCATGTCACAGACAAAGCCTCTCTCTCGCCGCCATAGTTATCAGATGGTTGGCCCTGGCCGAGTCGCCCATACGTGCCCAATGTGCAATGAGGTTGGGCAGTGGATCTCGAACCACGGTTGGGGCCACTCGCAGGGTTCCAGCTCTTGAATTGGGCTCCTCGGGCTCAGTCCCGGTGGTCCTAGTCCCTGTCAAAGTCTCTGTTACAAGACTACCTCGATTTCTAACAAAATGGGCCGTCGGAATTCCTGGAGACTTTTCCTCTTCGATACAGAGCAGCACACAGCATGCAACGGGGCATCTAGTTTTTGAACCCGATACATCCTTTAATGTAGTGTACCCAAGGGTTACCGCCCGCCGATCATAGCCATCCATCACCTTGAAGCCCCCGCCACCCACGACGACCGCACGAGATACTCACCTCTCACACACTTCCTCAGCACCTGAAATCATGAAGAAATCAACGAAACAAACGAAACAGACGCCGGCGCGCAGGCCGTTTGACCCGCTGTCGACATACGAACAGCAACGCCAGCAGGAGAGCAACATGGCACTCACAATTCGGGGCTATCCTCCCAAGACCAAGTCAGACTCACGGCACACCTCTTCCGACGAAAGCCAAAGGACCACCAACGCCAGCTCTTCTCTTGCTCGGACGAGATCACACTCACGACCGCCAACACGGCGACCAGACACTGATGGACTCTCGACCGTGTCAGAAAAGTCGACCCCTTCACTCGCGCCCACAGTAGGGACTGATGTCTCCTCCGTCACCAACTCCGTCACCACCACCACCACAGCATCAACCACCCAGAACAACAACCGACGACCACAGAAGCAAAAGGAGGAGCCAAAGCGGCCCTTCATGTTCCAGCCTCCCCAACTTCGGTTCCGATCCAGCCACGACACCAACGCAAGGCAAATGTCGCCAGAGCCTTCACCCAGGAACAACCCTTACATGTCAGATGACAATGCCTATGATGATTCCGCCTCGGAATTTGGATGGGGAAGCTCGTCAAACCTCTCCACCACGACAAAAGCCACCACTGTTGTTGATGACAGCGATGACAGCTGTGCTAAGACGCCGACACGGGCTCGATCCTTGGTCCGACGAAAGAGCGTGAGCACATCGCAGCAGACTCGACAGACAGAACGCCAGACAGAGCGTCAGGTGGAGCGACGAACTGAGCGTCAGGTAGAGTTTGAGACAGGCCATCAAGTGGAGCGGCAGACTGGGCGACAGTTGGAGCGACAAACTGAACGTCCCAAGGAACGTTCACGTAGTCGAGGTCGAACCTTTCACATCCACATTGAGCCTACGGCCCAACAGCCTGCCAGCAACCAGCAGCAGCAGCAATCAACCAACACTCAGCAGCCTGCAACCAGCCAGCAGACCTCCATGGTTCATTCATCCATGACCCAACAGCAATCTTCCATGACCCAGCAGTCTACAATCACTCAACAGCCGATGGTCCATCAGCCGGTCATGACCCAGCAGCCCATGATCACTCACCAGCCTGCTGTTGCTCCTCAACCCATGATTGCACAGCCCATGATGTCTCAACCGATGATGGCTGCGCAGCCCATGTATGCTCCTCCACAGCATATGGGCCATCCAATGAGCCAGCCTGTGATGCACCAACAACACCAACAGCCAATGATGCAGCATCAACCCATGGTTCAGCAGCAGCAGCCTCCTCCTCAGCAACAACAACCAATCCCCCAGGAGCGGCAAATCACCCAGCCAGAGCGCCCGCCATCCCGACCTCGGGCTCGCTCACGGCACGACATTGAAGCAACTATGAAGGCTGAAATCGACAGTCTCAAGCACGAGCTGAAGACGCTCCGAAGCAAGCAAAAAGAAACCACCAAGGACCTTGACGATGCTCGCTACCGGCTTTCAACCATGCAGAGCGACAAGGAAGAGCTCCGACAAGAGAGAAACAAGGCCCAAGCGACCAGAGACAAGCTCACTGGCGAGCTTGAGGAGCAGACACGACTTCTGGAGAAGACGAGAAGCCGACTTGACGAGCAACGCCGGACCCTGGAGAGATTCGAGAAGGACCGGGATTCTTCCATTGACACCGTCAAGAAGGATCGCGACCAGGTTCTCGACAGATTCAAGCGTGAGCGCGACCAGGCAATCGAGGTCGTTGACAAGTTCAAGAAGGAACGCGACCAAGTTGTGGAGCAAGCCAAGAAGGATCTCGACGCTTCAATTCAAAAGTCCAAGAAGGAGCGTGATCAGGAGTTGCAGAGGCTCCAGAAAGAGCGCGACGATGTGATTCTGCGAATCCAAAAGGAGCGAGACAGTGTTGTCGACAGGCTCCAGAAGGATCGCGATCAGGCGGCCGAGAAGGCCAAGAAGGATCTCGACGTCGCCATCTCAAAGTCCAAGAAAGATCGTGATCAAGCCCTCGCGAAACTACAAAAGGAGCGCGACCAAGCGATTGAGAGGGTCAGAAAGGACCGAGACCAAGCTATCGACAAGGCCAAGAAGGAGCGTGATCAGATCGTGGGAAAACTCACAAAAGAACGTGACGAGCTCTTGGAGACTGAACGCAACTTTGGCGACAAGGTCAAGGAGCTGGAGGACCACCTCTCCAAGCATCGGGAGTTGAAGGCTGCTCTTGAGAAGAACTACGAGAACCTCAAGAAAGAGACCCAACAGACAACCCAGTCCTACAATCAGTACGAAGCCAAGTCCATTAACCTGGAAAGAGAACTTGAGGATGTCAAAGTCATCAGAAAGTCCCAGGAGACAGCATATGTCGCACGCATCGCTGGCTTGGAGATTTCGCAGGAGTCTATGCAGTTCCGCGTCGAGGGGATGGAAAAGGACCTGCTAGAGAGAGCCAAGGAGCTTGGTGAGCTTACGGTGGAGCGCGACCGCTTCAAGACCGACAGCGAGAACAGCAAGAACCAAGTTGACTCCCTTACTAAGGACAAGGCTGGCCTCGAGGAGGACAAGAAGAGCCTGCAGACGCGTCTCGACGAGCTTGCGAGCGACAAGTCGAAGCTGGAGGAGCAGCTGAGCGGCCTTGAGGGCGACAAGAAGAAGTTGGAGGAGCAGCTTGTTGGCCTTGAGGACGACAAGAAGAAGCTCGAAGAGCAAGTCACGGTACTTGAGACGTCCATCCAGGATCTGAAGACGGAGAAGGACGATTGGATCAAAGATACCGAGACCAAGGACGCTCGCATTGCTGGACTGGACACAGAGAACGGAGAACTCAAGTCCCAGATCGAGTCTATCACCAAGGAGAAGGAGTCAGTCACCAAGCAGGTCGAAGACATTGACGGAAAGAGGAAGAAGCTCAAGAAGCGCTACGAGCAGCTGCATGGGGAGAACAAGAACCTTAGGAGCCAAGTCCAAGGGCTGCTCAATGATCAGGACGACCATTCTTCTCAGGTGCTGAGGCTGTCTGTCGAGTGCAAGAGTTTGCGATCAGAGAACTCGTCTCTTCGCTCACTATCAGACGCCGGCAGCGTTATTTCAAGCTCCATGTCGACCGTCTCCAGCTCGGTCAGCACCGTCACAGACGACGACGCCACCAGTGTTGCCTCAGATGCTACCGAGAAGCCGGATCCTGCGAGCGTTCCCCAGCCTGCTTCAGTTGAGGAGGTACCAGAGGAAGAGGAGGCTCCCGTCGAGGAAAAGGAGGCTCCCGCTGAAGAAAAGGCCGAGCCTGAGCCAGCCCAAGAGTCCGAGCCCGAAGCAAAGGCCGAGACTGAAGCTCCGGCCGAAGCTCCAGCCGAAGAGACGGTCGAGGAGAAGCCCGCCGAGCCCGAGCCTGAGCCAGCCCCCGAGACAGCCCCCGAGACAGCCCCCGAGACAGAGGAAGACAAGGGCCCTTCTCTGGTTGAGCAGCTACAGGGAGAGAATGCTGAACTCAAGGAGAAGGCGGCGACTGTGGACACTCTTACAACTGAGCGCGACGACATTGCCGGGAAACTCACGGCGGCCGAAGAGAACGCTGCCGAGCTCCAGACAAAGGCCGACACCGTCGACGCCGTCACCACAGAGCGCGATGACCTCACCGTCAAGCTCAAAGCCACCGAGGAAAATGCCGGAAAACTGCAACTCAATGTCGACACTGTTAGCGCAGAGCGTGACGAGATCTCCAAGAAGCTCGCAACCGTCGAAGAAGAAGCTGCCAAACTGCAGGAAAAGGCCGCGAGTGTCGATACCGTCACCGCCGAGCGAGATGAGCTGAAGGGAAAGCTCACCGAGGCTGAGGAGAGCGCGGCAAAGCTCCAGGAGAAGGTGGCGAGCGTCGATGCCCTTACTACCGAGCGCGACGAACTGGCCAAGAAGCTGGAGACTGCTGAGCGGGAGACTGTGATCCTTAACCACCTCCGCACCGAGAACAAGACCCTCATGGGCCAACTCGACGAAGCCAAGAAGGCGCAGCAAGCTGCCAGCGCCGAGGTCACGTCGCTGCAGGCCCAGATCGCTGATCTGGTTGCCCAGCTGGGAACTGCAGTGCCGAATTCAATGGCAGCTCGGACCAAGAGCGGACGGAAGCCCATCAAGGATCCCAAGCGAAGGGAGGAGATGGTGATTGTGCGTGATCCTCGTGACCGCGGAGGCGGAATGTAAGTTCTCACCCCCAGCTCTCTACAGTGATCGTTGAAACTAACGGTTACCAGTCATATTGTGCGACGTCGCAATCTTACGTCTTCGACGACGAGGTCCTCATCCCAGTCGGAAGGATCTGCAGACGCTTGAATGATCCTGTATTACTTCACGAACATGTGATGACTTTGTATGACAACATATCTTGTTTCCTTTGTATTTCTTTTGTATTTCCTACACGGCAATAGCAAGCGATGGGTTCTACATGTAGAAGCATAAACTAAAAGACGAGCGATGCAATATCTGTATGAAGGATGAGGGTTTGGGACGGGGTGTATTCACGGAATGGGAGAAATATGATGGTATTTCGTTTGTATTGGAATAATAGGATGGTTAAATCAATATCGGTATGGCGCAGAAATAAAGATACAAATTGGAGGAGAGTCCCAGCAGTTCTCTATTGCCTGTGAGTTGTATAGAAGGACTTTTCTTTCTCAAGTGACTCTACCTAGTACATCGCCGCTTCCTAACTGCGACATTGTCCTACCTCCTACAGGACTCCTCCCCAAAGGGCGTTGCCAAGGTTGTTATCTATACCGCCTAGAATACAAGGGGAACAGGGAAAGACCACGAAAGCTATGCGAAAGAAATGTCCCAGTCAACTCAACTATCTAACTAGCTGGAGCTTTACATGGTAGGAATACCCTCATACTCGGCGTAACCAAGTGCGAGATTCATATTCTCTGTTCAAGTTAGTCAGTAACCAGAATAAATATCTTGATTAGGGGACATGGGGGCTTACGCAGGCACTGAGTACTGGCTCCCTTATTGAGGTTGTCTATCGTGGCACAACTTTGCTCAGTTAGCATCATCAATGCATCTACCAGGTCAACCATCACTTACACAACCGCCCGCTTGCCAGTGCTATCAACAGCAAAGGCTCCGATCTCAACTCCGTGTCGTCCGGAGATGTCTTTCACCAGGGGAGCTCCACCCGTAACCTTGACGAGCTTCTCACCAGCATATCGGTCCTGGTAGATGTGGCGGATATCGCGTGAGGTCATGGTCTGATTCAGGGGCATGTTGATGGTAAGATGAATACCCCTAAACCAAGAAGCAACATGTGGCATGAAGCTAACCGGAGTGCCAAGGTGGTAGCTGATTTCTCGTTCATGAATATGACCTGTTAACGAATATGGAGCCAAGTTGTCCTTCAGTCTGTCAAGATCGTTATTCGGGCTTGGCCGAGTGCCAGCGCCAGAATATCCTGATACGCCAAAGACAGAAGGCGCGCCTCCTAGGTGTTCAAGCATAGGTGCGATGCTGAGCTGGGCACCTGTAGCATAACAGCCAGGGTTGGAGATTCGGGTAGCCTGGCAAATAGCGGAACGCTTGGTAACCTCGGGTAACGAATAAGTCCATGAGTCATCGAATCGATAGTCGGCGGAGAGATCAACAATAAGGCTCTTGGAGTTGATATTGTCAAAGGCGTCAACAAAGGGCCTGGCCACGCCATTGGGGAGAGCTAGTACCCAGCAGTCCACTTTGCCATCTTGATCCAACTGAACTGCGTCCTCGGGAGACAAGTCATCGTAGATGATGTTGCGCTTGTTGTAGCCCTGGAGCTCTTGGCCTGCCAGCTCCCGTGAAGACACATAGCGAAGGTCCATGTACGGGTGCTTATTGAAAAGGTCGATCAAAGCCTGGCCAGTGTATCCTCGGGCTCCAATCAGAGCGATGCGAGATGGAACATCGTTGGAGGCATTCTTTTTCCCCAGGGGGGGGTTGAGGTTTGTCATGGTGGCGTACCCCCGTCCTTGCCGGCTCGGAGTCGCCAGGAATTTGGTAGATATGTTTCGAGAGTTGAGCGTCTGGCGTCGGCCGGCGAGGGATGGGCTGGAGCTCGAGGAAGCGGAAATTGACTTGTTGAGAGGCCCGACGACTCGGCGGGTGCCGCCGCGCATGGCGCCAGAGGTGGCAGAGAGCATTATTTCGGTTGCTTCTTGGCTCAATTGAGTCGCCGGTGAGTGGTAGGGACGTTGTGTCTTGGTGATGTCGGTATTGCCTTGAACCGATGGTTGCCTTGAACCGATGGTTGGAAGTGGTTTGTTTGACTCGGCAGGTTTTGGGCCAATGGTGCGCGGTCCGACTATTAATCCTTGGCCCACCTCATTCGGCCCGCGCCCCAGCCAGGCCGTTCTCGGAGTCTTGACTCACTGCTCTTGTCCGTCATAAATGGCGGCAACGCCGTCCAGTTGCTCCTGTACGGCGATCATCCCATCGGCCGGCTCGATCGACTGCTCCGATGGCGCGAACAATGGTTCGCTCCAAAGCCAACTTCGTCCCCCCCGAGTACCAGGCAGAGTTCCTCATCCATGTCTGCGAGACCTCCAACGTCAAGTCGTCAGGCTCGATGTAGGAAGCATGGCCGAGGGCAAAGAGGAGCAGACCAGACGAGAGGGAGGGAGCAATGAGGGGACGACAGCTTCTACGCTATTGGTCAAGCTTGTCTATCTAAAGAAGAAGCATTTAGTGAGGTTGGCCGAATGCCGAAGCGTGCCAAACCGGAAGCTCCCAATCGTTACAATGTCCAAGGAGACGCAGCGTGGCTGAGGACTTGGCAAGTACCATAGCATCTCACCAAGTCCGGCCACCTTGGCGTCTTCAGTGATTGGCGATATCTTATCGATAGCTCATATAAGTGGTCAAGTTGACATGTTTAGAGACGCTATAGCGACCAAATTTCGTGACATGTTACCGTACCTTGCGGATAACCATCTAGTCTCCATAGTCGACACCACCTGTATCCCATATCGGCGAACACACAAATCTCTTTCTTTGCAACAGCTGCTTTCCATATTAAAGCTCTCATCAATATTCAAATCCATAGTAGGGCTCTAAATAAAGGTCACTGTAACACATTCACAAGGTGAAATCTTAAACGTTAATACAGAGTTAAACTTCTGTGCTGCTTTTGGTTTGCTTCACCTCCCGCTCTAAAGGGACGCAATTTGCAATGTGATGACAGACAGAGGATAGAGAGAAGGATTAAAAAAGGACTCATGATTCAAACCGTCGCTACTGCGCTGTGTAACCGCCGTCCACCGGCAGACAAACTCCAGTGATCCATCTCGCCTCCTGGCTCGCTAGGAAGATGGCAGCGCCTACGAGGTCTTCCGGGGCACCAGCTCCGTGAAGTGGATGCCGAGATCGAATTTCGTCCATGTCGTGATATTTGCTCGTATCCGCAAAGATGGCCGTCTCCGTGACTGCACGTTGCGCAAGGTAAGCCGAGGGTCTGATAGCGGGACCGAAGTTGGGTAGTTACTCACATCCTGGACAAATAGCGTTGCAGTGAATACCCTCCTTTGCATAGTCTAGAGCAACCTGCCGGGTCAGGTTGGAAACGGCTCCCTTGGAGGCCGAGTATGACGCTATTCCAGTGAGTACGTTTCTGCACGAGTTCCTGATGCGAATTCTCACGTATAGTTGAACCCGCTACTATACCAAAGATCGATGATATGTTGATGATCCAACCTCTATCGCCAGAGTCGAGGGCTTCTTGCTGTAGCATCTGAGCGATTACGTACTTGCAGTTCAAGAAGATGGACTTGACATTGACAGCCATAGTCAAGTCCCACCATTCCTCTGGGGTCTCATGGATCCTCAAGGGCTTTTTGCCCGCTTCAACTGATATTCCGGCATTGTTGACAAGCCTGTGGAGAGGTTAAAAATGAGGCTCGAAAACGGCCAAAGGCGAAGGGTCACTTTAACGGATCACTTACACATCGATGCGGCCAAACTCAGCCACAGCCTTGGATACCAGAGCCTCTACCGCAGGCGCTTTGCTCACATCCGCCTGAACAAAGATGGACTTCCCGCCCCTCGATCTGATGAGCGCATCGGTGCTTATCGAGCCCTCCCCGTTGACTTCGGCGCGTGCTTGCTGCTGGAGATCTGCACAGACGACAACGGCCCCCTCGAGAGAATAGCCAAGAGCAATTGAGCGACCCAGACCGGAGGAGGAGCCGGTGACGATGCAGACCTTGCCCGACAATCTTGGAACGAATGTTGGAGTGGCCATTTTCCTTTAGTTTGGCGTATCGTCGTTTGGAAGTCGTGATGTTATCTCGTTGATGATGATTTCCTTTCCCTACGGCCAGACTCTGGCTTATATCATCAAGCGGGTCTCGATACGTAGAATCTCGGATGAGTTGCCGGTAGCTAATAAGTAACGTTAGACTGCCGAGTTTGTCGTCTTGCAGAGTTCCCCTCTTGGCCCGCCTAGCGATCGGCACTGCTACCCAGAGGAGGCATCAAGGCGAGGTGGCGCATCAACTGATGAAGACTGCTGTGCTGCAGTGCGACTGCGTCTATGCAATGCCATGACAGTCGTCACGTCGTGGCAAGGGATTCCTATCTGGGTAATACGTTTATTGAGTGCATTTCTGCCACGATCCAACTGCCTAGAGAAGGCGTCATTCGATAAGCCTATCTTTATTAATTTTATTAATTTTTATTTAATTTTCAAGATTCGTGTTCGCTTGATGCAATATTGTCCCTTCATCCCTTTGGCCATTCGTCAACAAGCTTCGCAGTGTGAAAACTGGTAGTCCAACCGAGATCCCTCTCTATACCAGACAGTAATTCCAAGACGGCATCCTGCTCATAACCCTCGTAAAACACCTGACCTGCGACAAACAGAGCCTGCACGGAATTAATCCTCACAGCACCCATCGGATCCGCCAAACTGATGCCGCATATCTCTCGGGCGTGGTGGTGCACATCAGCCTGAATCTGTCTGTAGGACTTGAGACGAGCTGATACCGTGGAACGAATAGCAGTTGACTCTTGTGGCTGGTTGACCAGTAACAGAATGGCTGCCATATGGTAGTTCTGCATCGTGGCAGCGCAGATCGGCAGTTCATACCAGATTTCCTCGAAACTGCTGAAGCATGACCCAGCATCACCCGAATATGCTGTCCTTGCGGTTGGTTTGAAGGTTGAAGGGAGACTGTCGTGCCACTTTTGCAACTCTGTCATCAATAACCTCCAGCGCTCAAAGAGCCGCTCCTGAGTTACCCCGATCGCAGGGCGCTGTCCGAGAGGTAGTGCATAGTCGGTAGGATTGATAGCATCGCCAGAAGTGAGATGATTCGAGATCTTGCCCAAGAGCCAGGTCAGCTCGTTGCTCTTGGCATCCTCCTCGACGTCGGCCGAAGTGCGAATATCTACCGAATCCGGAGGGCTGAACGGCATCAGGGAGCCATCGTCACTGGTAGCGAGGCCGGCATTCTGCCAAAGTCGCATATCTCTCAAGTCAAGCCGAGTCTGTGTCTCGCTGATAACTGGGCCCGTCAGCGTTAATACTTTGGTTCACCGCACGGAGAAGAAAAAGGGAGCTGACATGCACAGAGCAAGTCTTGTCGTGCTAGACTCCAGAAGATAGGGCCCTGGATTGCGGTTCGAGGGATCACCACTGGAGATGAGGGGACTGTAGGAATATCTGTTGTAGGGTCGAAGAGTGGCAAAGCACCAAGATGTGCTCGCCAGGCCGTGCCGGGAGCATCCATCAACTCGTAGATGCAGAGTATCGCAACGGCTGTAAGCATCTCTTCCTTCTCGGCTAAGTCGTTCTCGTATGCCCGCAAATCTACCGCTTTCTTGAGATGGTTAATAGCTTCATCATAATATTTCGCAGACTGGTAGTGCCAGTCAACGTGAAAAGAAAGGGCTGGCCACTCGTGATTGTCCTGGCTTTGGGCTATCCCGTCAGAAGTGATCCGAGCACAGCGTAGACGATAGAGATGTTTGGCAGCAATGGCGCACGCCGCCGACTTCAACAATGGCTTGACAGCTGCTATCACGGGGACCTTGCATGAAAAGTAGGATCCAGTATCGAAAATATCCATCCTGATAGCTTATGAGGAGGAAGTAGTCCAAGCGAAAAGAGAGAAGACTTACCATTGCCCTGGGCCTTTCTTAAAGTGCTTCATCAAGTGCAATGACATTACATTTGTGTCGATTCCGTCATCATCCGCATCGTACGAGGTTTGAGGCTCGAGATAGGCACCATGAGGCTCTTCGCTGGCGGGGAGAAATCTTTGTTCGCGGTATGATTCAACTGGAGGTTTAGTAAGGCCGGCCACAGGAAAAGGACTCGGCTCATCGGTATGATCAGTCTGGGATGGGGAAGTAGTTGGGTCTTGAAGGTGTAGTGCGAATGGATCTTGGACAGGGACAAATTGAACTGGCAGTACAGGTGGATTAGAAGCCAGAAGAAGAACAGAAATGGGTTAGAATCGTACGCTCATCTGGCACTTGGACCCACACATGGTCATCTTCGAAGATGTCTTGACCGGAGCAGCTTGTATCTTTGGTCTTCCTCTTCCTCATCTTATTGGGAGATGCCGGGCTTTGATAACTTCTGAAAACTGATCTCTCCGAGTAGCCACACTGCCGAGCACCCTTGGCGCATTGCCCACAGGTGGGCTTCACTTCGTCACACTTCAATTTCCGCTTCCGGCATGTTTGACTATCGAGGGTCAGCTTGGAGGGTATTTGCCCAAGGGCGAGAAACGTGTACCAGCCGGAGAATGATCGCATCGTCTTCTAGGATGTGAGTGAACAGGGCCATTGCATTGATGCCGAGAGGCTGGAAATAGTCAAAGGCCACGAGCCAACACTGGCAGAGTTTTTCATCTGACGTGGATCTGAGGGTCAGACGCTGCTGGACATGAATGAGATACGACTGAGACAAGAGAGCAGAAGGGGATTCTGAAAGGGGATATCAAGGCGAGTGCGGGGTCGTGCTCTGCAGATAAGCGAGCCGTCTTATCTCCATGCCACCATCGGGGATTATAAGAGTTGATCAGTGAGTACCAACATTGTAAGCCGTGGTCAGGATACCAAGCATTGTTGATGAACCTGCGTCTGTTATTCCCGTCTCACTGCCTCTCTTGAACATGTCAGCACCATCAGCCCCTGCTTTCTCCGTCTCTGGCAAAACTGCCGTCATCACCGGCGCCGGTTCTGGTAAGGTTTTGCTCGTGCAGTCCCCGACCGTCACTCACTGATATATCCGTCTTCAGGTATCAACCTCTCGTTTGCCGAGGCCCTCCTATCACAAAACTGCAATGTTGTGCTGGCAGACCTCTCCCTGAGGCCGGAAGCGAAAGCTCTGGTGACCAAGTACGGGCAGAAAGGGTCATCCCCTCGAGCGGTCTTTGTTGAAACAGATGTCACTTCCTGGCCAGCTCTTACGCGCATGTTTGAAGTTGCTCTGCGCGAGTTTGGCGACTTTGACATTGTTTGCCCCGGAGCAGGCGTCTACGAGCCCAACTGGTCCAGCTTCTGGCACCCTCCTGGGTCACCCGAGAGCAGAGACGATGTTGACGGCGGACACTACGCATTGCTGGACATCAACCTCGTTCATCCCATTCGAGTCACGCAGCTGGCGATGTCCCACTGGCTGCATCCTCGCATCCCACCCAGCTCGGCATTCCCTGCCCCGGCGAAAGCCTCAGTGGGGAACCCGAAGCGGATCATCCACATTTCCTCGGTAGCTGGCCAGATCCCTGTGTTCCGAGCTCCGATCTACGGCGCGACCAAGTTTGGCATCACCGGCCTTGTGCGGTGCCTTGCCAGTCTGGATTCAGCCGGCATTCGGGTGAATGCTGTTGCGCCTGGCGTTGTTCGCACGCCTCTTTGGACGGAGCATCCAGAGAAGCTGAAGTTTGTTGACGAGACGCAAGATAGATGGGTCACTCCGCAGGAGGTCGCTCAGGCCATGGTCAGCTGTGTGGTGGACGCCGAGCATGTCGGGGGGACAGTTCTTGAAGTCGGGAAGGACAACACGCGGCAGGTGAAGCTCTTTGACGATCCGGGACCGGATATGAAGGACCCCAAGAAGGGATTCACTACGAGCAATTCCGCCGAGGGCGATCAGAACGTCTGGAGCTGGCTCAGAAACAGGTCAATCTGGGGTTCACGCTTGTAGGTGGGCAACCTCGCGTTATTCGTCAACCTCTAGCTTGTCACTGTGGCAGAAATAACATAATTCTGTAATATATGAGCAACTGCAATGCATGCGCGGATTACCAACATAGGCAACAACCCAGAGTCAAATGACCTCCACGTCTGAGTTGTCATGGCCGAACTGACTCGGCATCGTTTCCCCTCTCGAGTCCGTACGCCACCTCAACATGATTACACCGAGTTGCAGCTGTAGCCCCACGCATTTGACCGGGCCTCACCCGCGCCAATTACTCCAAATGTGCCCAAGCTGAAAAGAATGGTCGCCTCGGCTTGTTTGCCTGAGGCTTTGAATGCTGGGTGGCGCTTACACCATCCTTCGCCTTGTGCTCCGTTTTGGGCCGCCAAACAAGTCAACGTAAGGACAGAATTGAAAGAGATTTTCGACGTCGACGGGCGTCAAACTAGATTGCGATGAGACAATGACTTGATGAAGGGTGTATAAAGAACTTGACGCTTGACCTGTGTTGCCGTGAAAATCATCTTGTTACTACAGCCAAGTCTTCTAAAACTTGTCTAGTTAACCACCGCCATGGAGCAACCAGATGTTCTCATCATCGGCGCCGGCATGTCTGGAATTGGCCTTGCTGTTCAGCTGATACGCAAATTCGGCACGAGAAGCTTTGAGATCATTGAAAAGGGCCATGAGATTGGCGGGACCTGGTGGGTTAATTCCTACCCGGGCTGTGGATGCGATGTAAGCGGCCGATGAACAATGTGATCCGACATACTAATAACCATACTTGATCAAGGTTCCGTCTCACTTCTTCTCATACTCGTTTGCTCTCAACCCCGATTGGTCGCAGGCGTACGCAATGCAGCCGGAAATTCACTCCTACTTCAAGGGCGTGGCCGGTCAGTACGAGATCGAGAAGAACGTGAGGTTCAACTCGGTTGTCGAGGCCGCTCGCTGGGAAGAAGCTTCCGGAACCTGGTCGGTGACAATTCGAGACACCAAGACATCCGAAGTGATCAACCGACGCTCGAGAATCCTCGTCTCGGCTGTGGGCGCCCTCTCGATTCCAAAATCGTGTACGATTCCTGGTGCATCGGACTTCCAAGGTGCCATGTTCCATACGGCTCAGTGGGACCATGCGTTTGATTGGAAAGACAAGGAGGTGATTATGATAGGTACGCTTTGGTGAAATACTACCCATGGTCTTTAGGCTTACAAGGTCACAGGCAATGGCTGCAGCGCAACCCAAGCACTCCCAACGATGAGTGCTGGAGATGGAGCGGTTAAAAAGGCCACTCAGTTTGCGAGACAGTCACATTGGCTTGCAGAGCGTCCAAATCCGACTTATTCGGCCTTGTTCAAGAGGGTAATGAGGCGGATTCCTCTGGTAATGCGGCTCTACCGTGCGAGACTATACTGGCAGAATGAACAAAACTTCGGGGGCTTTCGAGTTGCTGAAGGAGCCAAGACGCGAGACCAGTGGGCAAAGGAGGCCACTGAATACATTCGCAAGACAGCACCTGCTGAGTACCTCGAGTTCCTGGTTCCCAAGACTGAGGTCGGGTGCAAACGCAGGGTCAACGACACAGACTATCTCGCCTGTCTACATCGTGATAACGTCGAGTTGGTCTATGACGACCCTATCCAGAAGATTGAACCAGCGGGTGTGCGCACAACATCGGGACGGTTAGTGAATGCCGAGGCAATCATCCTCGCCCATGGGTTCGAAACGCAAAAGCCGTTGTTTCCCATGCAAATATTCGGGAAAGATGGCACTACTATCAATGAACACGCAAGTACTCATCGCTTCATGTCCCTCTAGTGCTAACCAAGACTCAGTGGGAGCAAGTCAGTGAGGGCGCACCGTCGTCCTATTTTGGGACGTGTCTGTCCAACTTTCCCAACTTTTTCGTCATGATGGGGCCCAACACACTGAGCGGGCATCTCTCTGTCATCTATACTACTGAATGTCAGATCAATTTCACATTGAGGGTAATTCGACCACTGCTCAAGAGACGAGCCGATATAGTCGAAGTCACGGCCGATGCCGAGAGGAAAGACATCGATCAAGTCCAGGAAAAGGCAAAGAAACTTGTCTGGGCTACAGGGTGCACGTCTTGGTTCATCGAGGCAGAATCCAACAGGAACACCATCATGTTTCCAGATTGGCAGTTCAAGTTTTGGCTGAGAAGCATCTTTGTGCCATGGAGAGACTTTGAATATCGCAAAGTCAATGGCAAGACCTCAGATGGGGAGATGACGGGATCACGCAACCTGCCGTTGGTCATGGTGGCCAGTCTTGTTTTAGGACTTGGATCCTTCTATCTTCAAATCCTGAGGTCGTAAATCTGACCAAACCCTATCGACTGTTGTTGGGCAAGCAAAGAGGGCACAATCGCTTATAAGATGGAACAAGATGTAGAAACTTCATTTATTGTCTTTGTGGTATTCAAACTTGCTAACCAGTCCGTAAAATGCAGCATAAACTCGTCAAACCAAGATGCCAGATATATCCGTCCACACGTCTCCAGTTTTACACTGCGGTCAAAAGTTTGGCGCAGAGAATGATGTACATCATCATGTTGCAACATTTTACAGTCGCGGAAGGGTCTTAGTGGCACAGCAAGAGGAGTTCTCCTCCTTGGAGGAAAACGCATCCTTGGAGGCTGCGTCGACGCAGAGGGCCGAAGGAGGCACCCACAGACCGGGGTTCTTCTGGAAGAAGTTGGCGGCGCGGAGCATCACACTGACAGGCTCCGCGGGCATGATGGGGAAGTCCTCGGTGCGAGGGAAGTGGGTGAGGCCGAACTGGATGTAGCAGACAATGTCGGTGTTCTCAATCGACTCGTCGCGGGCAACCCAGTCGAGGATGGTCTTGTTGTGAGGGTGGTCCTCCTCGCCGGTGGACTGGCACACGTAGTCACCAGCGGGGAACAGCTCGTAGTCCTTGTAGGGGACGACCCAGAGACTCTTGCGGGCAAAGGCTGCTCGGTTGTGGACGACGCTGCCGGGCTTGGCCAGCACGGCAGGGCAGTTGTTGTTGAGGATCTTGTACGCCACGGGCTTCTTGGCCGAGGGGTTGATGCTGCTGGGGTTGGTGATGGCCCACGAGCGGCTGGTCTCGTGGCAGTAGACAGCGGCAGCCTCCTTGGAGGTCCGCAGGGGCGTGTTCTTGCAGTAGAAGCCGTTGCCGAAGGGGTTCTCGGGGGATCCAACGGGCGCCTCGGAGGCCATGGCGTCGTTCTGGACGATGGAGTTGTTGGGGCCGTCAACTTCGGGGTCGACTCGGAGAGAGAAGATGTGCTGGTGGTTGTGGGCGTCGAGGCCAGGGGCGACCTCTGTGCCGTAGGGGGCTGCGGTCTCGGTGGGGTGCAGGCAGTAGGTGTTGAGCATGCCCGTGAGCTTGATCTCGAGCTTGTAGGTTCCGTCGAGGGTGAAGGTGTGGTAGAAGCCGTACTCGTAGTTGGCGGCGGTGATGATCTGGGAGATGATGAGCTTGCGGTCGCGGGCAGAGATGACGGAGCCGTCGCGGTAGTCGGTGTGCTTGTAGAGGAGGCCGTTGTCCTCCTCGTGGATGCAGATGGCGTTCTTGATGACGGCGGGATCACCCTCGCCGGTGGCCATGACGGCGTCGAGATAGTGGATGGCGCCCTTGCAGTCGCATCCCAGCTTCAACGAGTTGGTCATCAGACCGGTGCCATACTCGCCGACGTCGAAGGCGTGCTTCCTGTGGTGGGGAGGATCGGGGTTTCCGTAGGGAACCACCATCTCGACAACGCTGATGCGGTTGAAGAGCGTGCGCTCTCGCTGCTCGTGCTGATCCTCCATGCGGACATCGGAGAGGACAATACCTTCGCGGTAGTTGAAGCCGATGTGCATCTTGTATCCGGCCCACGAGATCTCGTTGCCGCGCATGCGGAACGAGACGCCCTGGGGCTGGGTGATGTTGATGGGCTTGAGGAGGCCATCCACGTAGTTTTCGCCGATGAACTCGGGCATGTAGTTGTGCGAGGTCAGAGGCACCTTGGTGCGCTCTCCGTTGACGAGGCGGATGTCTACGGTCAGAACCTCCTCCTTCTCGGTGTCGACGACGACAGTGAAGTCGAGGGGGTGCGCATACTGGTTGTCGTTGGCCGAGGCGCGGTAGTAGGCCAGACCCTGCTGGAGACGACGCTCGAAGCCCCAGCGGTTGTCGACGCCAATGGCCCAGGCGTCCAGGAAGACCTTGGACATGTCGGTGATGCCAATGTCCCTGCAGGCCTGGACGACGCGGTCGTCGGCGCGGGCGACACGCTCGCAGACATCGAGATCCTCGAGGGTCAGCGTAGGGCCGACCTCGGACACGGCGTTCCACTCCTCGACCTTGGCCGTGGAGATGTTGGCGATGACCTCGGAGACCTTGCTGGAGCCCTTCTCGATGACAATGGCAAAGGCGCGACGCGCAGGGCGCGGGCCGGTCCGGGCCCGGAAGGCAGCATACTCGGCCTTCTTGGGCTCACGGAGAGTCAGGCAGTTGAACTTTAGGGACTTGGGCTTGGCATGATCACGGATGATCTTTACCGCAGCGCGGATCTCCTCAATCGACAGCGGATCTAGAGGGTGTGAGCTAAGGTCTGGGCGGCTGGAGCCAGGGCAACGTACCGAGAGGATGCGAATTCTGAGAATTGGACAGGTCTGGAGCGGCGTCGTTGGGCTCTTCCCGATAGATGGTGTAGCCGGCAATAGAAGAGGTGTCTGCAATCATGATGAGGGTTGTCGGGGCTGAGCGACTGTGCCATACGGTTGCTGTGGATGAAGTCGAGGTGGAGTGTCCAAGCAGCTGAGCCTGGGATCACGAGGGTTGGTGATTGTTGTCTGAGCTGAAAAACGTGCTTGGTTTGAGCCTCCAGAGCAAAAGAGAGCCCCCATCAAGTCGAGGATGACAGCTTCTTATAGACGAGCAGCAGTTGGAGCCGTCGGCGTCTCCCGGTGGCGTCTCCGTGACACGGCTCCGCTGCGTCCGCTTGCAACGTCTCCACTGATGTCCGGGCCTCGAGGGATCGATGTGCCCTGTGGTATCGCATCTGGCGCTACCGAGATGCCAGGAGCCAAACTAGCCGCGACCTCTGCCAGGAATCGCAGCTGATTTGCATCCTTCAGGGCCTTCCAGAGCCTCTGGAGCCCACGGATGCAACCCCATGGACTGCCGCCGCTCCAGGCCGCCTCCGGCAGTTACAGGCGCGGCCGCACCAGCGGCCATCCAAGGACGGGCAAAGAATGGCAGAATCGAGAGCTTGGGGCCCACATGTTCCCCGTCACCGCAAGTCATCGGAGGGCCTCTCCGCCGCGCTCCGCCTTGCCCCGGCATCACGACACTTGCTTGGCGCTGTGTCTGCTGCGTGACTACAGGGTCCGAGTCCAGTTGCCTGGGCCCTCGCTGCTTTCGAATCTCTTTGTCACTTGTCCGTCTCGGCCAATCACGCCCCGGTCATCTCCCCCCTTCGCTTCCACCCTGTGCGTCTACAGCCTCACCATGCCGGTTATGGCAGCTAATTCTCAGTTTTCCCACGTGGATCCCCTCCATCCCGCGCTACACCGTTTCCGGGCAATCAATTGCATGTCCTGAACGGCTCGATAAGGAGCCCCGAGATAGCCGACTGGCCAATGTCCGACGACCCGATATCGCCATGGCACGAGGCTTCATCATGGTCTGCTTCGTACGCTGTAGCAAGACGCAGCCCGGCCCGGGCGACGGAAATACCCCGTGGGGATTAACTAGGTTGCACACGGCCTCGTCCCTCCAGCTCATCACGTAATGTAATCTTGCTCTGGTGGCCGTTATGCGATGCATCGTAATTCCCCATGGGGCACCGGTGTGTTCCCCGCAACCAGGCCATGTGGCCGCGAGGAATGCTTGCAAACCTACAGAGTAAGGCAAGTCAACTCAACTCCAAAGGCGTTTGCGGGCAGGCGTCTTCGAGATGGCTCACTTCTCGCGCCAACAGGTGCTGTTAAACTCGCCTGGAACTCTGGCCTCGACCCCATCTGTGTCCGCTAGAGCAGCAGGTCGGCCAATCTAACTGGGGGCAGAGATAGCTGATAACAGCCTAAAGCAAGGAATCGAACCTGAGCCTAACCAAGTGCGCCCACTGGTCCCAGTCCGCCCAGGCTTTCCCAGCGCCAGTTCCCTCCCTTTCCAGAGCGCACAGCCGTCTTTACGTACGCAAGTGCCCCGTACAGTACTATCGTAGCTCGGCGTCACACGATACTAACGTGTGTCTATCTCCTGACACATGTGGTTGGCCCGTCCGTACCCTGAGAAATTTTGGTTATAAACACCTCGCGCAGACTTCATCACTCTGAGCTTTGCTTTTCCCCCCAGACATTTCCATTTCATCTCCCGAGTCGTTGAAGCCAAAAGTTTCAGCTTTTCTCCAAGGCTGCCCGTCGCCTTCCCCAACGTCATCTCCCCTCTCATCTCGACCGGTCATTGTCAGACGCGGCCATGACCAACGACGTCGAGACAAGCTCGGCGCTGAAGCGCACAGATACCACCAACCAGGCCATTCAAGATGCTGAGGATCTCGCCGGCCTCGGCCACGAGCAGTTGCTCACCCGCAAGTTCAGCATGTGGAGTCTGTTTGCGCTCTCCTTCTCCGTCCTGGGCACCTGGTCAACCTTTGCCCAGGATCTCTCCAGCGGCTTGGAGAACGGCGGCCCTGTTGGTATCCTCTGGGGCCTGGTCCTAGTCTTTGTGTGCAACGTGTGCGTTGCCGTCTCACTGGGCGAGATGGCCAGCAGCATGCCCACAGCGCTGGGCCAGGCCTACTGGGTTGCGCGTCTCTGGCCAACCCCGGCTGGCCGATTCGTTTCCTACCTCTGCGCCTGGATCAACACCTATGGCTGGATCACCCTTTCCGCCTCTCAGATTGCCTTCATGACCGAGTTCACGCTGGGCATGAAGGTCTTGTTCACCCCCGGCTGGGCTGGCGCAAGCAAGGGATGGGTCCTGTTGCTGGTCTATTGGGGCATAACTCTGGCAATGACCATGTTCAACATTGTTGCTTGCCGGAAAGACTTGGTCCTCCCCATGTTCAACAACTTTGTTGCCATCTCCTTTGGTGGACTCCTGGTCATTATCAGCATGACGCTCCTTATCTGTGTTGGAACCAACAGCGACCTTGAATTTCAACCCGCCGACTTTGTTTTTAGGAAATGGATCAACCAGACAGGCTGGTCGGACGGCGTCACATGGTTCCTCGGCCTCGTTCAATCTGCCTATGGTCTCACTGCCTTTGATGCCGCTATCCATCTGTCTGAAGAGATCCCCTCGCCTCGAACCAACATTCCTCGCATTATCTGGCTTTCTGTTGTCTGCGGTGCCATCACTGGCTTCTACTTCATGGTTGTCTGCCTGTTCTCCATCCAGGGGATGGATGTCGTGCTGGACCCCTCGACAGGCCTGCCTTTCATGGATCTGGTCAAGCAGGCTGTTGGCCTGAAGGGCGGAGCTGTTCTCCTGTCCCTCTTCATCATGAACGGAGTTGGCCAGGGCACTGGTATCGTCACCACAGGTTCGCGCCTGACCTGGGGATTTGCTCGCGATGGCGGCATTCCTTTCAGCGCCTACTTTGCCCGAGTTGATGAGACGTGGAAGGTCCCAGTCCGCGCTCTCTGGCTCCAGGGTGTTGTCATCGCCTTGATTGCAATTCTCTACACGTTCGCCTCGACCGTGCTGGAGGCTGTCACGGGTGTCAGCACCATCTGCCTCACCGTCTCCTACGGCATGCCGATTCTGACCCTCCTCCTCGTGGGCAGGGACAAGCTCCCCCCGGGCCAGTTTTCGCTGGGGAGATTTGGTGCCGTAATCAACTGGATATCGGTCATCTACTGCGCCATCACTAGCGTCTTCTTCTTCTTCCCCTCATCGCCGAACCCATCTGGATCCGACATGAACTACGCCATTGCCGTCTTTGGTGTCATGCTGGTCGTGAGTCTTGGGTTCTGGGTAGTCAAGGGACGCATCACCTATCTGGAGACGGAGGAGGCACAGGGGGAGATCATCTACGCCCAGCGCGCGGAGCGGACCAACTACGTGGATGTGACTCCGAAGGGTAATGGAGAGGCTCGAGGAGAGGCTCGAGGAGAGACTAGCGCAGGGGCTGGGGGACCGTCAAAGACTCAGGCTCCTGCTTCTTGATGAGGCTCCTGCTTCTAGATAGAGGTTCTCGTTGATATCTGGTGGATGGTACATAGTCACTAGTCTACTCTGTAAGATTCGTGTTTATCTCTGTTATTATCTAATTACCCTGCATTCCAGTCCATTCCTTAATCACACTGTCTATTTGGCCTATCTTGTTGCCCTTTTTGGCATGGTTAGTGTACGCCACTTCCAATACCGTGTGTCATTTCGCCGTAGCGTGGGTTCTCTCAACGTCGCCTAACCAGGCTTGATTGGGCGACGATATGCGCCAAGGGTCCAATGTCTGGGGTTGCCAGCATCAACTAGCCGCTTGATGGATCAAAGATGATCAAAGATCTGTATCTCCATGTTGCAGAATAGCTGCCAGATCTGGAACCAAGAGAGACCTTCACCGGTCCGGGATTAACTGCTACTCTCTAGCCGGCCCGGGGCATACTACGTATAGCCTTTCGGCTCAAAACTGGGGACCAAAGCTTCTTGGGAACCCCGCACGATAAGTTACCAGCCTGAGGTTAGGGCCTTCAGTCAAGATATACCTAGCATGGGCCTCTGCGGGTCTTCTTCCCTCGAGCTCCCTACCAGAAATCCAGCCATTGGAACCAATTGCCACGAGAATGAGCCTTCACGTTCAGCTCACTGCCCCCAATGGGCGAACCTACGCCCAGCCTACTGGCCTCTTCATCAACAACGAATGGGTCAAGTCCTCGGACGGCGCCACGATTACCTCGCTGAATCCCACGTACGCTTCCCGAGCGCATGTCAGTAGAAAGAGTGCTAACGTCACGCAGCAATGAGCAGGAAATCACCTCCGTCTATGCCGCGACCGCCCAAGATGTCGACAGCGCCGTCCGTGCCGCGCGCAAGGCTCTTCGCAACCCCAAGTGGAGGGACTTGCCCGCGACTGATCGGGGAAAGCTGATGAGCCGCCTGGCCGACCTTGTCGAGGAGAATCGCGAGGTTCTCGCCACGATCGAGACTTGGGACAATGGAAAGCCTTACTCGGTCGCCCTCAACGAGGACTTGGCCGAAGTTGCCGAGACGCTGCGATATTACAGCGGATTTGCCGACAAGGTGTTTGGCCAGGTCATTGAGACCACTCCAGACAAGTTCGCCTACACTGTTCGCGAACCTGTCGGCGTTTGCGGCCAAATCATCCCGTGAGTCTAGCATTTTGCCAGAGCCAAGTCTGATACTAACGACACGTCACAGATGGAACTATCCCCTGGCCATGGCTGCGTGGAAGCTTGGCCCAGCCCTCGCCTGCGGCAACACCGTCATCTTGAAGCCCGCCGAGCAAACTCCTCTCTCGATCCTATACTTCGCCAACCTCGTCGTAAAGGCGGGCTTCCCTCCCGGCGTCGTCAACATCGTCAATGGACTCGGCACCGTCGCGGGTGCAGCTCTCGCGTCCCATATGGACGTCGACAAGATTGCCTTTACCGGCTCGACTCCGACGGCGAGACACATCATGAAGATGGCCAGCAACAACCTTAAGAATATCACCCTCGAAACTGGTGGCAAGAGCCCGCTGATTGTTTTCAACGACGCTGATGTCGACCTGGCGGCGTACTGGGCCCACGCTGGCATCATGTCAAACCAAGGCCAGATCTGCACTGCAACCAGCCGTATTCTGGTCCAGGAAGGCATCTACGACAAGTTCTTGGCCGCCTTCCGGACACAGGTGAAGCAAATCTCCAAGATCGGAGATCCCTTTGACGAGAATACCTTCCAGGGACCTCAAGTCACAAAGGCGCAATATGACCGAATCATGTCCTATGTCGAGATCGGCAAACAGGACGGCGCCAAACTCGAGCTTGGTGGCCAACCTTTCAAGGTCGGAGATGGGAAGGGCTACTTCATGGAGCCCACCGTGTTCACCGAGGTTTCTCCCAAGATGCGGGTCTTCCAGGAGGAGGTCTTTGGCCCATTTGTGGTCATCACCAGGTTCAGTTCTCAGGAGGACGCAATTGCCCTCGCCAACGATACCCAGTACGGACTCGGCAGCGCTCTTTTCACTACAAACCTAGCCAGGGCGCACCAGGTTGCCAAGCGGATCGAAGCGGGCATGGTTTGGATCAACTCAAGTAATGATAGTGACTGGCGCATTCCATTTGGCGGCGTTAAGCAGAGCGGTATCGGACGAGAATTGGGTGAGGCAGGACTTGCCGCCTACTCTAACATCAAGGCAGTCCATGTTAACATTGCGTCGAAATTGTAAACCAGATATAAAAAGAGATGGTTTTTAGAAATTCGAAAAGCCTTATTCCCTAATACGTTGCTGCTATCTGACTGTTCTTGCTCAGCAGACGTTTTCCACCGTACCAAGACCGAGTCTTAGTATCAAAGTCTACCTAGTTTCCAGGCTCTAACCACAAATCTTATCAAAGACGCGTTCTGGGACCCCTAAACGGATGCTCCAAATGGTATCATGGTCTGCCCCAGGAATCACAGTGCTGGTATAGGTTATGGCTTCCTCTCCCTGTCCAGCATTCCAGCATTGGTTAAACCACTCCGGACCTTGAGTGGCCGCAGCCCCAACCATGCCATCTTTCTCAGCAAAGAACACATCGACATGGAGCCGTTTGCCCACTCTCTTGAGCGCCTCGGTCAACTTTGGCACCAGGTCATCGTAGTCAAGCCAGTCACCCCAGCCAGGCATGCCCTCCACCTTTTGCATGAGGATAATTGATTCAGAAGATACACCCCGGATGCCCTCCGAGTGTATAAACTTGCCTAGTTTGGCCTCCAGCGAGTCCTCAAACTTGGCATCTGCGCTACTCTCCCTGATTTCCTGGTCACTGGGTCTGGTCAAGCCCACCAGAGTCTGGCTGAAGCCAGCCGAGGAAGATAGAACCGGGGACAAGGTGTTGTTAACGAAACTTAGTAACTTGTCAGCCTGCCCCAAAAGGCTAGCTGGTAGCGCCTGGGTAAGAGACATGGAGAGAAGATGGGAGTGTGACGGTAGAATCCAGGGGCCGCCAATAGCGATGTATGGTCGCTCAGGATGCAGGATTTCAGGATGGTGAAGTAGCAAATCCAATGCGTAGACGGTTCCTCCACTATGACAGGCAAGAGAAACGTGTCGAATCCCGAGATGACGCAGTAGTCCCAGGGATATCTCTTTGCCGCATTAGCTACCCAACAAGAAGATCTGCTCAGCTGTACAGGCGCACTGGACGTCTTCGTGAACTTACCTCGACACAGAGCTATCCTATTCTCCAGCTCTACCTCGTCAGTCCCACCCATGCCTGGCCGGTCCAAACTGATGATGCGGACCTTGCGCCTTTTAGCTAGTCCGTCCTTGGCAACGTGAAGCATGCGGGATGCGAAAAGCGGCGCAAAGAATAACAGCACATTCTCTTCTTCAGGACGTGCTTCATTGCGGTAGCCGTAGTCGGCATACTTGACTCGGATACTCGCGTGATTCCTTGAGGGGTCTGCCGGAAGCGTAAAGCTTTGGTTGAAGCGCGGATCTTGAAGAAAGTCTTCGAGGACAGGGGGTTCACTGGCGCTTGACATGGTGAATCCAAGTACAACACTTGGCACAATATGGAATGCGTTTGTGTTCAAATCTTGTGAGGGTTCTGAAGGGCATTCTCGTAAAGGTACGTAATGTCCAAAATATTATCCGGGACGAGACTCGTGACACAAGTAAGATGTCGTAATCATTTCCCGTGGGCCACTGGATTGGTTGACGTAGGGCTAGACAGACAGGGGTCTCACCGTCTCTCTCATCTGGAGCAGGGGCTGTCGTATTTTCGACAAGGCGAAGTGAAACCGACATCAAGAAACTTGCACTCTTTCGTAGAGGATGGAGCATTAGCGATTGATCAGTCTAGAATCGTGAATGCCACAGGACGTCTCTAGAGCCAGCAATGAAAGAATAATTGAGCGTGTCTTTCTCTTTCGTTTCGTCACAATGAGAGAACCTCGATGCTTCATGCATATCGCTGCTGGCAGTCTCCACGGCCTGGGCAAATTCTTATGAGGTGTTGGCATTCGATCTGGGTGTGCTTCAGTCGCGGCAGAGAGACGATCATATTCGAATCAACATTGCCGGAAATAATGCCCGCTTCAAAAATACAGGAGACAGAAAGTTAGAATAAGTGCATCATCTTTTCCGCTCTTATTGCCTTAATGCCTAGAGTGCCATGTAAACTGACCTCTGCTCTCTCAAAGGCAAGGTGCTTCCACAATAAAAAAGAACACAATTTATGCCTAGAGTACGTTCCTACTTTAGAGAGCTAGAAGACCCGATATCGTATTTATTAGATAATTAATCACCTCGAGTGCGACTGTCAAGGGCTGAATAGGGGTTCACAAGAAGAGTGCTGGAGGCAGGGCGGAACTCGTAGCGAGATAGCTACTAACGATCTCGAGACTCCATTGATTCTTGACCTTCTATCTCCCAGGGCTCTTCAGGCCCTTCTTATGCTCAATCTTGTTTATGTGAAGCCGAGGATAGCTGCTAATTGCCTTCAACCCCGCTGAGAGGTTGCACCCACTCGCTCCTTAGTGCTGATATCAGAGAACAGTAGCTTTAAAGTCAAATCTGAAGGCATTCCCGGGTTGTGCCCGTGACAGCGACAAAATCTAGAGGAGCAATATTAATTAAGGCCCGGTATACAAGTAGTTAAAGGTCACCTGCCTTCTACATCTAATTCTTCTCCCAGGCACACTTGACCATCCTATCAATGCTTCTCAGAAGTCTCCTTTGTTCTATGAGTAGTAATGCTATGGCATTGGCCACAGAAACACCTAGAAGTCTACCACCGAGATAAATCATTCCGTACCTGGCTCCCCAGGATCTCGGCTCACACTCTTGTCCCAGGTAACTTGAAGACAATTTCATTGCCGAGTTTTGCACTGCAGATGGACCTTGTCTTTGTGAGGCGTGCTGCAATATATGCGGCTGCTGTCGTCCTGGGGCCTTTGCTTCGGCTGCTCCCTCGAGAGTGCAGGACCATATTTTCATTAAATTTCAATTTGAGCAACTCACAGCCTTGAATTGCCCCTTGGGAAAGCAAAGTCCTGCATGAGTGAGCCATACTTGCATCCGTTTCCCGGCCAGATAAGCCAGCTTGAGGGCACCAATCACTCACTGTAAACGCTCACTCCACTGAGAAGGATGCGATCCATCTGTCTTCATCCTTCTCTCCAAAGCTCAGACAAGTCTTGCAGTCTTCGCCGTTCAGAACATGTCTTTGACCCTACCCTTGGTGGCAGCGGCAAACACCGCATTTAAACTCCTCAGTCCCGTCGCAACCGCGTCTTTGCTGTTCAAAATATTTTCTTCCGTTAAGCCCTATCTGCAGTCTCTTCGCCTCCATCGCTATGCTCATCTTTCTGCATCTGGAGCAGCTCCCTGGGCTCTTGTGACCGACGCGTCTGATGGCATCGGGCGCGAGTTCGCGGGAGAGTTGGCTGAGAGGGCTTTCAATGTTGTTTTGCATGGCTGAAACCAGTCTGAGTTGCCAAGCACCATGTCTATGCTCTAGCAGAGATTCCCCTCTGGTTCCTTCAAGATATTGAAGCAGACGCCAGCGGTTTTCAATGCACCAATTGTCTTCTTGATCAAGCAACTGGAGATGGAGAGTCTGGCCCCAGGGTTGATTTCGAGACTATCAAGCATCAACTAGCTGGCTTGAATCCAACGGTGTTGACCAACGGTGTCGGCGCAGGGCTTCATGATCCCACCTTTGCCCCCCTGCATGAGTATCCGGAGGGAGAATTACCGAGAACATCAACTTGAATGCCCTGTTTCTAATGCATCTAACCCGCGCGCTTCTACCCACGCTTATTCAGAATTGTCCAGCCCTTGTCATGAGCATCAGCTCCATGGCCGACCAAGGTTTCCCGCTGGTAGCCTCTTATTTCATGACGCTGACCGAGGCTCTGGGCTTGGAAATGGGTTCTCAAAGGCCACGATGTAGAAGTATTAGGCATCAGGGTGGCCAGAACGACAGGCGTGTCGGGGTTGAAAGTACGCCCTAGTCTCTTTGTGCCGTCAGCCAACAACGTGACCAAGGCGGCTTTGACGAGAGCAGGTTGCGGACAGAGGGTCGTTGATAGGTATTGGGCTCACAGGCCCCGAAACTTTTGTCTCAGCTTTCTCCCGAAACGTGATGCCCGTGATGCGTAATGAGAGGGCGGGAGAGTTAGGGCAGAAGAAGAAACTATGATTGTTACGTAGTGATTCATTCTATCGCGATGTATATTAGTATCTTTCACGCCATAAAAGATAATGAGAGCCTTGAAGGTGCGGAGATGCTGTTGTACATGCGGCCCTTTAAGTTTCTGTCTCGCTCCCTCCTTAGAATGATCTTCAGCTGCTGATGTTGCGGCTCGAATCTCTAAACCCTACGAACAAATACATCTGGGTTGGTATATTTGACGCACTGGGGAAAATCCACATCTTTAGTTTGTTTGCTCTGCCCGGCCGGAAAGTAAAGTATGTAATAGACACTCAACTAAGAGATTATCTCGAGTGTGATAAAACCTCTCGTTGATACCACGACCGCTTGCTTATTATATTATCCTAAACCTTATAGAAGGGTTAGCAATTTTGGAAAATTGTCATTACAAGTCTCTCAGGAACATTAAGATCATATCAGACGTTTAGATGGGGGTTAGGTTGCACTCCAGTGAAGCAACTGCTTTGATTCAAAACTCGTTCTTTTTACGGAGGATTAGAGCGCCTAAGGAGATGGGACACTGCAACAAGGCCAAGCACTTGTTGGACAAGTCTATAGCGTATCAAGGCACTAAGGAAAGTGATCTCGAAGATAAACCGATTGTGAAGTCCTAGGGCATTGGAATTGGAATGCGACAGGGCTTTTACAAGATGTCGTGGTTCTTCTGCATCACATTCGGGGGCATGTCGAAGCAATGCATCTAAGCAAGGAAATGCTGCAAAAGGGATATCCATAATGCAAAAAAGGATCAGGGGATTTGGTCTCAGGCATTGGGGCTTGAGCCGGGTATTGCAACGCTGCTGGAAGAGGGGATAAAAAAAAGAGGAGCAAAAGACAAGTCATTCCAAATCTCATCATGTTTCAAGCTGATCAGTCGAGTAAAGTCACTGATGATCTGACAGATGAGTGAGTCGCGCAGGTGATTGTCTAATTCGCATTGCTCATAGCATGATGGATACGAAGCCGCCGCTTCTACTTGGGGGAAATGTGGGAGACGTGAAAGAAAGGAATATTCAAGACAAATGAACAGAATCCGTCCCTCTGGCTGGCGTTCAGTGATGATGTGAACTTCTGCGCGCCTCCATCGCTGCATGGTCTGTAGATGCTTTCCTCGCACCAAATCCAAACACATCTAGCAGAGAGCTCCGCCTTTCCTGCCCTGGTCGGTCATGTTGATCATGCGAATCCCGCCTGTCGCTTGGGGTCGAGGCCTTGCTCCCTCCCCAGTCGAGGAAGTCCATGAATGAACTCCGCCTGGCCTCTGGATGCGGGGGCGGAGAGCACACCATGACCTGGAGCTCCATCTGTTCGGTCTCGCCCTCTGCCTCGACTGTTGTCCGGCCGCAGTTGGCAAAACTGGTTCCAGAGTAGAACACATAGCCGCTGAAGGGCGAGGCCAGAGCTGCCACCACCAGGCCCTTCTGACGGGCCAGTTGCAGGCTCTGCTTGCAGAGCAGCTTGGCGTACCCCTGTCGCTTCCAGTGGGGATGTGTGATGACGGCGTGGAGGAACATTAGCTGGCCATAACGGGCAAGGTATGTTTGCTGGGTTTGTGTCATGGCCGCCTGTAACGCGGTAATTCTCTTTGCCACCTTGTCGCTGGAGGCATTCGGCAGATCGAAGACTGGCAGCGGGATTGGCGAGTCAGTAACAAGTTTCAAGGCATCTTATTTCTGTTCCACTTGAGAGAGAACAGAGACAAAAATCGCGCATAGTCTTGGTAGCTTACCTCGGTGGATTTGATTGGCAACATTGTCTTCCTCCCCGAGAGTCTGCCAGACAGCCAGAGCCACGACGCGCTGGGTTTTAGGTGGCTCGGCCACACAAACGAGCCAGTTGGCCTTCCTTGGATCCAGGCATTGTTTGAGAACCTTCTCAACGTAATCCCCAGCTGTTGTTGCTTGAGGGAAGCAGTATTGCCAGACTGAATCGTGGGACAGGCCGCTGAGGATGACCTCCTTCAAGGCGGGGATGTCTGCTTCGGTCGCCGGACGTACGCTCATGGCCACACTGATGATGGAGACAAGCGCAAACAAGAGGGGTCTTCAACGTACAAGGTCGACTTTCGTCGAGATTAGAGAACCGATTCTTGAGTGAAGGAGGGAACGGTCAATTATAGGCGACCCTTGGCCGTCCAACGTCGGCAGTCAGCGGTCAACTAGGCGGGAGCACGTCATACGTGAAGCCTTCTGTCATGCACAAACCTGCCGAGTCACCAACTGCGACAATGGATCTGAGTCCATCTGCAAACGTCTTGGCTCTGGATCGGCCGATGCACGTTGGCGGCCTCCTGAAAACCCCGCAGGATCGCCTGATGGTGCGTAGCACAAGCCATTCGCCAAGAGTGAAGATCTTCTTGTTTCGCCTCTCGAGGTTGAGGCAGATTTAAGCTTAACCTGGCAATTTAAGCATATTTCCGGCCGAGTACCGAGGTAGGGACCATAAACGGCCCCCAGGGTCAGCCAGCCTTTCCTAGCAGACAGGTGACTTGGTAGTTTACTATGATACTTTGTGATATCTGAGAGATTTTTATTTTTCTATCAGAAATGCACCTGAATAAGGGCCGACGCAAGTATATGTCTGACGGCCATGATATTATATTTTGCGCACCACCACATCTGTCCTGGGCATTAAATCGTTCTACTTATATTCCTGGTATTCTCACAAGAGCGATTAAGTCAACTTGACAGTCTTCGGACCTTGGTATGATCATAAGGACATTAATGCATCTGAAGAAATATTGTGGGCTGTTGCAAGGCTGTTGGGAAACGAGCCCGAGACAAACTCTCAACCTTGAACTATCATGCAAACCAAGATGCCTCTATTTTGTAGATGCTGTGTTTTTTTTTGGGCTATTTCGGCCCTCTGAGAAGAGATTAAATAAATAAAAAAATATTAAACTATCACCTCTGTCGTCCATGTAGCTCCTGTCAGGTTCTCACTCGTCAGTTCATTATTGCCCATGGTCTCAAGTGGTCTGAATTTCGTGTCTTATATTATCCTGTCTACCGTGCGTCACACAAAGGGTCAGGCCTGTCCTGTTCACAGTGCTTGGCGCTTGAATGTGTTATGAGCCTCGTAGGGCTCCGTAATCGATCCAAGGGACTACAAGGCTGGTCTTTTCTCTTCAGCAGGGAAGCGACGTACTGCTGAGTCTGGTGACGAGCGCCCATCGAGGCGAGCAGTCGCAGCGAGGGCATCCAATTCGGTGAGCGTGTCAAGCTGAGTCTGTGACTTCATGACCGACGCGCGATCGTCAGCCATGAATGGGTATCGGGCATCTGGATTCTTCCGCCAGAAGACGAGAGCGCTCGAGATGATGGTCATGAGCAGCAAGACTAAGGAGAAAGCGGCGTTGGCGACAAAAATCACAAGGCCGGTGACAGAAGGAGCCATAGCCGGAGCATCAAAGACATTGCTGATAATGACGAGACAGATGGCGTTGAAGAAGTTGAGGGCGAAGATGGCGATGTTGAGCGAATTAGTACTCTTATCCATATAAGGCCGCATGACAGTACTGGCAATCAGGGGGGCTGCCTCGATGATAACCAAGGCAATCGCTTGAACAACGCCCTTGTGCTGGCCAAGAGCGATAAACATGCCCTTGATGAGGATATAAGCGACGAGGGGGATGATGAAGTAGTAGGTGGAGGCTCGGAACTGAATGTAGAGAAATCCCCACTTGTTCAATACCCGAGAGTCCGAATACAGGCTATAGGTAGGGTTGTTGTGTATAGCGCGGCGGACTATCTTGACGGTGGCCGAGATGAGGGTGATAAGCATGCCGAAGAAGAAGAATACGGCGAGGACGACCAAGGCAGGGGAGTCGACCTGAGTAAACTCCCAGAGGCAGAGGATAGTCATTTGCGGGAAGCCCATGAGGACAAGTCGGAGAATAATGCCCTTGAGGATAGTACGCCATTCTGTCCGAAACTCGAGAAATCGATCGCTCTTGATCCACGACTGCTTGGCGCAAAGGTCGAGGATGAACTTGAAGAGGACGACGAGTATCAGGGTCAAGACGATCAAGATGATGAAGAAGACGAGACCGGTTAGGAATAGGCACGTCGTCTCTATCTTGGAGCGGAACGCAACGCGCTGTATCCCGTAGACAACAAACGAACCGTTGTCAAGTTCAATGTTGGCCCTTTTGACGAAATCAAGGCCGCGGCTTACAAGGCTCACGGCGCCTCGAGGGACGTAGTTGACAGATCGTTTTGCGACCACAACAGAGGCCGAAGCGAGTGCGTGGAAAATACTAGCGGGCCTTCCTCCGGTGGCACGCTGATACCACGTGAAGACGTCCTGCATCCACTTGACAGTGATGATGCCCATGGTCCACTGGAAGTTCTGTGTCCAAGCCTCTACGATAGGAGGCATGTGGATGCCAGTAAGACCAATGATGGCTTGAGCCTGGAAATAGCCAAATAGCGAAAGGGTGTTGGCGGCCAAGTGCGCGGCAGCGTTGCTGTAGCCGAGGAGGGACATGATGGCAGCAGACACGAGGCCAATTCCAATGATGAGAGCGGTGACCCATTTGACCGAGAGTTGTTCGACCGTCTTCCCGGTGGAAAAGTCAGCCTCGACGCAGGCAACACTCTCTCCCGTTTCCGTCAGGTTGATAAAGGCTCGGAGAGTGGCGTCCAGGTCGGGAATGCCGTAGGCAATGTTGGGTACTCGGTCCAAAGCTGAGCCCAGTGGGAAATTGAAGCGCTGCTCGAGGTCGCCAGGTGTCATGGGGCACAAGGTAGGCAACTTGAGGCTGCTGCTGCAAGGATCGACGGTGTTACGAAAGAACTTGTGGCCGTACACTTCGAGAGCGACATCAAAGATGGCTTTTCCCTGGACATTGACCACTGCCTTGATATCGATGGTGACCAGGGAGTTGTTGGGGGTAATGACGACGTTGAACTTGCTGGCGGAAAAGGCTGACTGAGACTGGCAGCTTTTCAAAGAGTTGGACACCAGGATGCGCTCGGCCGTCGCGGAGGGAACGAGGGTGGCTACCCAGGAGAGCATGACCAGCGTTGCCGTGAAGAATCTCATGATGGCGGTGTTGCGGGCGTGACCAGGGACAGAGAGATGGCCTGATGCTTGACCTGACAACTCGAGAGAGATAGAGGGCAGCGTTGAATTGTTGGAGCTGCGTGTGGCTCGGTTTGGCGACGGTGATACGTCTTTAAACAGGCGTGACAACAGATCCGAGCTGCATTAGGTTCAAGTTACAAAGCCAAGGCGGGGAAACAACGTTCTGGGGTTGTCAGGGGCTTCAAGGCTTGTGCCCGTTGATAAACGAAGCGCGTAAGCAGCGAGCGGAACCCTTGAATCCTCCGCTGTCCAGGGCGGTTCGGTTCAATCGATGGTGATGATGATATCAAGAGTAAAAGTGGATCGAGTGAGAGAAGACGTCGCGTCGGGAAAAGAGTTAAACCGAGATGATCAGCTCACGCAGCAGGTTAATTTCCCGGGCTCCACATATCCCCAGCCAGTTGGCGCCGTGATACGAGAAACAACAGATAATACGAGCCATGCTTGTGAGTACAGTACAGTAACAACACATTGAGGCGCAGTCTTTGTCCATGTTGTTTATCATCTCCAACACAGCCCTCTTTGCGGGTCATTCTAGCAGAGATGATAAGGCTGGTTAGAGGTTTCAGGTATATCGGGGCTTAGAGGCAGTGCAGTTCCTTTCAACTGAACAAGTTTCAGCAGGTAGAAGAAGACGATTCATGACATAAAAGACAAGTAGTAAACTTATAGTCGAGTGAGTTTTACTCTATACACGTCTGAGAACACGCAATCCAGCATCAGAAGATATTCTTCCATGGACGAGTTAATGTGAGTAAGGAACATGGCCTTGAATAAGTGACGTCCATATTTCGGAACCATGCCGATTATCAATCAGCCTCTTTAAATAGAGTGTCGATCTACGACGTGGGGCCAGATAAATGAATACAACAGGTATGTTAGTAATGGAACTACGCATCAAGGCATGTCCTTGAGATGAATGGGTGATTTATGGAATAGGGTATGGAATAGGGTAAGTCGAGAAGAAAGTCGAGACTACGGAACCACCGGAGCGAGTTACTGGGGCGTACATACATAATACAGGAATATCCGTGTATAGGGAGCCAACCACGTAGCCATACACCATCGCAGATCCCACTTAAATCTGACACGCACAACACTCCTGGATGAATCCTATCCTACAACAGGACCATCAGCACATACCTCACTGCTGTGCTGAAGTCTTGGGAGCAGGCCATGTTGAATAACGCCCTAGGATCGCGGCCTGTCAAGGCGTGCACTGAATGTAAACAGGCAAAGGTAGCAACTGTGCCCAATCCAGTCTGATGCCCAAGGCTGACTCCCAAAGCTGCGATGTGACTCGAAGGAAAGGTTTCCGAACCCATGCTCCCGCTGTCATGCGAGGCATCTCTTCTGCACCGTAGACGCGACTTTCAAGAGGACGCCCGCGAGGAAGTATGGTGAGCCTATTTGTCCTTGCTTGTGACTCGTTCTAACCATCAATCCTACTATGCAGGCGCCTGGAGGCCATGAGCAAGGAGCTTCAAGAGCTACGTAGTCAGCGCGTCGAAGATCACCCGTCCTCCAAGACAGAATCAACAGCTGAGTCTGGTCCTTCTACCGTGGAGGACGACGGACAAGATGATTTTGAGCTTAGGACAACAGTCGTGAACTTGAACGGAGTGTTTATAGAGGCTTCTGCTGCCACTGAAGCATTTCAGACGTATGCGGTAACTCGTGTTGTTCCAAGCCAAGCTGATCATCTCGCAGGTTCGGCAAAGTCTTTCGACCCCAGCTTCCAATTCTTGGACCAATTTCGACCGACGAGATGTATCAACTTCAGCCATTTCTCTTCTGGACCATTGTCATGATTGTATCCTGCCACTTGCCTGGCCAACAAGATGCCGAGTTATTCCAGCTGCTTCAAGTGCCCTATGCCAGAATGCTGCAGGAGCAAATCCTCGATGCACCGCTACCTCTCTACAAGATACAAGCGCTATTGTTGTTGTGTCATTGGCCATTACCATGTGAAGCGCAAACACGCGATCCCAGTTGGCTTTACTGCGGGATTGCCATCCAGGCTGCTCGGTTTATGAGCCTCGACCGCCAGCAGACCGTCCCATCCCTTCGAAGCCTTGGGGTTGCCTCTGGCAGCATCCAGGCCAGGATCAACACCTGGCTGGGCTGTTTCTGTGTATTTACTTCGTACGTCGGCCGAAGAAATCCATGTGGGATTTGGCTAACCAGAATAGTTTGAGCCTGCATTTGGGACTTCCCCCTCCGATCGATACGGACTTGGACTTCACCTGCATCCATGCCTTTCTCAGGCGACACACCGTGCCACCAGCCTTCTCCATGCAAGTCCGGGTTCAGCTCATCGTGGCCAAGTTCACGTCCCTGCTGAACCACGAGATGGGCGATGGTGCGAGTTCTTCCTTTATTCGACTGCTTGATACCGAGCTAGATGCTTTGAGAACCGAGATATCACTCGACGATGAACAGATGAGACCTATAGAGCTCGACATGCTAGGTGCCAAGATGCACCTCTACGCCTTGGTGATCACCAAGGACACAAATAATTCATCCTCCCGGCAGATCATGCTGAGGACTGCCCGCGATGTTGCGCTTCGCATTATCCACATGTCAACTTTTGCGCTCCGCAGCAGCTCGCTAGGCCCAGAAGATCAGACCCTGATACGAAGACAACGATGCCTCCCAAAGAACCACTATAGGTGTCTTGCTTTTGCAACAATCTTTCTCCTCAAATTCTTCTACCGAAAAGATGCAGACGGCCCCGACGAGAAGCAGTCCGTGGCCAATCATATCGCAATGGCCCAGACCCTTTTCAAAGCTTGTGCCACTGAGCCTCTGGACGAGTACAACAGGGCAGCCAAGGTTTTTGAAGTACTCGGACGGGAAAACCTCAAGCACTCTGAATCGTCTGGACTTCGTCTGACGCATCGAATGGGGGTATCAATAGTTTTTGATGCTGTGAGCAATGCCTCTGAAGCTCGCGGCAGGCCGGTTGAGATGGGAGACGACGAGACACTTCATGACGGAAGCCCAATCGCAAGAGGGGATCGAAATTCGATAAACCCGGAATCGTCGCTGCACGAGTCTGATGTCTTGAACCAGCCTGATACGAATGCGGGATTTCTCAAAGGTTTCTGGAACGACCCGTATATGAGTCTGCTTTCCTTCGAGCATGCGTCATTAGAAGCCGAATACCAAGACCCTTGGCAATCCGCTTGAGAGAACTTCAGCAGTAAGCAAACTTGGAAAACCTCGAGGATTGTATTATACACGGCTGATGTATACTTCAAGTTCAGACCAGCCCGGGTCACCGCTCTTGAGAGATCCCACTTCTAATTATTCAACATTTGCTAGTATAAGCCCCACGATAGCCATCTACCTGGACCACCCCTCAAACACCAAAAACCCGTTACCAATCTTCGGAAGCTTGATATTGGCAAGCCCTAGGTGTTCCTGTGACCCATGGATGTCCCTCTCCATGAACCCTCCTGCTGATTTCTTCCTACCCGCCCGAACCCGTGGAATTGTGACCTTGAAAGACATGGCAGGGTCGAAGAAGCCCATCCAAATGATGTCTTCCTCGGGGATCCCCAGAGTGTTTGCTACGTTGCTAGGAGAAAGGAGCCCTGAAGATTTGATGGCTCGATAGTCGGCTTCAGAAGTGAAAATGGCGTCGATCGTTATCTCATAAGGGCCAGCGTTCTTGGACCGAACGATGCGGCACAAGTCGGATAGTGTCTGGAGGTTCTGTGTTGGCTGATCCACAACGACCTCTTTGGAATGGCGAGTTTCTTTCGTGGAAGGTTTGACAAGATGGTCTTGGAGGCGTGCGATGCCAGCCCTGAAGTCCTCATCGGATGATGTTGGCAGCCCTCTGCCGATCCTGGCAACACTTCCTCGCAGTAACGGGCCATTTAGCTCTCCGGATGATATGGCTTCATCATCTGAGATCAAACGCTCTTCGCCTGGCTCCAAGTCCATGAGATGATACAGCGAGAATTCGGCACATGCACCCATCTCGATTTCCATGAGGCCGCCTATTCCAAACCCAAAGTTTCCCGCAGTGGCTTTCTGGCCCGGGTAGGGCGCATGCTTCGATATGTTAGCTCTTTGCACCAAGACAGACGTCGACTGTGCTTACAATCATGCCGACCCTTGCCTTGGAGGCAATGCTGTTCGCCAACTGCTGCGTCGGTGCGAGCGCTTCGGCGACAACAAAGATCTCGCCTGGACCAGCTGCGTCGTGTTGGCCTTTACCGTAAACGTGGAAGTCTAGCTTCCATTGGCGGGCAATGTCAGGATGCTGCTGGTGGACGTAGGTCTTTACACGAGCGAGGACGTCGTCGATTTGTGAGATTAGAATATCTGCATCAAGTTAGAAAAGTTGCGACCCCTTGGTTTGCCAGTATCTTACAATCCTTGGCGCTGCCCAAGAATATCGAGCGATATCCCACTACTCTTGCGGCCTCGAGTTTGAGCTGATACGGTTTGCCCTCTGCTTTGGAGGACCGGTACTGGCTCCCGCTGACCCTCACAGACCTTCCATCAGCGAGTTGCTCATATTTGGACTCCGCAAGATGGAGGGCACCGCCGGGCCCGCGCAAGATATCGGGTCTCGTGTTCTCGTACAAGGTGTGCGCAGCAACCGACAGGGGCGTGCAGATGGAGTTGGGAGCTATTGGCCTCACGTCGAACAGCCCGTTCGCATATACGGTGGACACAGCACCGTGTGACTTTGGAAGAGAGCATTGTCCCCCACATTCCATGATCTTGCCCATGTGTAGAAAGCCACCTAAGCGGGACTGGATGCTCTCCGCGCTGAGACTCTTGATCTGGCGCTTCAGTTGGTGGATGCAGTAGGCGACATATGGGGATGGGTCGTATGCTCTGCCACCAACGATGACATTGAAGTCAGGATTGGCGTCCATGGCGTCGACGAACGGCTCAGGGCCCATCTGAGCGACGACTCGCAGCGATGCCTGAATTTCTATCTCTGTCGCGGAGGGGACACATGGACCGCATCCATTGACACGACCTTGTTTGAAACGGTTGAGGATGGTCGTCTTATCAATGTTGGAAAATAGGGATATGGTTTTGAAAGAATAGTCTCTGGAAACGATATTAGCAGATGTCTGCAGAAGAGTATTATATAGGCAATGGCTGACTTGTTTTCTTCCTCTGCCGCAATCTCCTTTATGATCTCGCCCATCTCTCTGACATGCTCGTCTGTGCCATCGCCTCCGGCTGAACTAAGAATAAGAGGCACGCGAAAGGTATGTACAAGCTGCAGGATTTTGGCCAGATCTTTGGTGTAGGCCGAACGTGGGCATGACATGGATCCAAGGGCCAGTTTCTGAGGACCGCTGTCGGTCGAACCTGAGTCGAGGATGATGGCTGTCGGGATGCCAGTTGGCACGAGACGGGCGAGTTCGCAGCGAATGAGTTCCTCGTCGAAGCCGTAGCCAAGCATGCCGACGGGTGCGACAATCTGGCAAATCGGCTGTGTGGCCATGCCGTCGTGGGTGTTTGTGCTGGTCGTTTGATCTTGATAGAACAGTGAGCGTACGTATATGCAGTGGTCCTGTTGAATCTGTGTCGATTAATACGGAACAAGTATGCTTGTGATGAGAAGCAATAATAGGGCGCTTCTGGCGTAACGTAGTTATAGGGGCAGTTGCACAAGGCCAATCGGAGGTCGGAGGTTGCTTGATTTCGCCGTCTCCGGTAGGAGTTATGCTTTCACGCCTTTCATCCTGTGTTAATGGCAATATCAATTCTGGGTATTCATGTCGAGGCTGAGTCTTTTGCTCTGCGCCTTTGAATGCCGGATTTCGCTCTTGGGGGCGAAGTTCGCATGCGGGTCCGAGATTTTGTGTCAGATGCCAACTCCGACGGACAAGCTGAAACTCTTGATGAGAACGGACAGTATTTGTGCCATGGGACTTTTAAGTTTATGAAGAGAAGACATAATAGGAGTTAGGTCTTCTCTCCTTAACTTATGCAGTTATGCCATCAATGCATCCTGTGTTGTGTTCCCTACTAGGGGGTCTTAAGATGAAACCCGACCGCTAAAGATACTCGTCAAGGTGACAAGTATTGTCTTGGAGAACCATCGCAAGGGTTGCTGTTGAGAGACCTGGATCTATCTGCTACGACCTGCTGAGCCTGAGAAAAGGTTTAGCTTGCTTCTTTGACATGTCCGCTTGGTGACGAGAGCATCCTTGAGCTACCAAAGTGTACAACTGAAAGCAACTCCGTGGGGTTTCGACGAAGCATCACCGTATCCGTAGGACCTTGAATTAATAGCTAGACAAAACAGAAATGATGGACACCTTAGCAGGCCGGCTGTGTTCCTCAAGACAAGGATTAAGCGCGCTTCGCTCTTTGGGCCGAGAGACGCATCTGAATTTGATTGGCCCTCTTGCAATCTCAGCGCCAATTATAGTAAGCCTGCAGGGTTTCAATCCCACTGCGGTTGAGAATAAGCCCCAATGGCACGCTGCAATCCAACGTTCTCCGTAGGGCAGCGACTGACGGCAGAGATCAAGGAACACTTCAAAGGCCAGATGAAATCTTAAAAGTGTACTTTAAAACCCCCGTTCTCGGCTCTGCAACTCTCTCCAACTCAGCTTCGCAACATCCTTTCAAGTTGACTGCAAAACAAGACAAACGTGCGACGCGTACTCTCAATTTCAAAGGCGCCATTAGACACTCAAAGCAACTCCATACCGACTTGTATTGCAGCCTCATACAGGCCATGAGCAATTACGAAAACAACCGAGAACCGACAAAGTCGATTCAGCCAGACTATGCCGAGCTGGAATCAACCAGCTGGCAGTCGATCCCGCAAGAAGACAGAGAAGCAACTGCCTACGACCCCGGAGCACCTCTCGAATCCTCGACATCAAAGCAGAGCTCCAAGAATGAGTTGGAGGCTCAGCTGCCATTGGGGCAAGCTGTCAAGCGGTATCCCAAGGTAGCAGGCTATTGCCTTGCCATGTCCATGCCCATTATCGGATGGGGCTACGACCTGGTTATTGTCGGCGCCGTCACGGGCGTTGACTCTTTCCAGGCGGACTATGGGCAAAAGATCAAGGGAAAGCAGGATATCCCGGGCAATTGGCTGTCTCTGTGGATGGGACTCCCTCCCGCTGGCGCAGCCGCCGGTGCGCTTCTGGGCGGTTGGCTGCAGAATCGGATTGGACGAAAGTTCACTCTCATGGTTGGCAGCATCCTCTCAGCCATTGCCATTGCTTGCATCTTCTTCTCCCATATGCCTGAAAGCCCGGACAGCAAGCGCACGATGCTCACAGTGGGCTTGACGTTTCAGGGCTTCACAGTCGGCATCATCAAGACCACTTGTCTCACTTGGGTGTCTGAGAACGCGCCGACAGCGCTACGAGGACCAGCAATGGCCTTGTTTCCTACATTTACCCTTCTAGGCCAGCTCATTGGCTCAATCGTCCTGTTTGTCGTCAACAAAACCCCCGGGAAAACCGGCTATCTCGGGGCATTTGGCTCCCAGTGGATTCTTTGTCTAGGCCCCTTCATTCTCTCCTGCGTCATGCCCGAAAGCCCGGCCTGGCTAATTCGAAACGGCCAGGAAGAGCGAGCAATCCGGTCGACCACTAGGCTCTTCGCACCCAAGATAAGCCCATACAGCGCGCTGGAGAAGATCCGATCAACTATCGAAGAGGAGAAGGCCTCGACCTCATCCGTCTCTTACTGGGCTTGCTTCAAGGGCACCAATCTTCGACGGACCCTAATAACCTTGCTTGCGAACCTCATCCCTGCATTGTTTGGCTTGGAGCTTCTGTCGAACGCAACCATCTTCCTGAAGAGTGTTGGCTTGGAGTCAGGCCCGAGCCTGCTGATGATGATCGGTGGTATTGTAGCCGGTATGCTGGGCAATGCCGTGGGCTTTTGGCTCCTTTCTCGCATCGGTCGACGGAGTATGACGATTGTGTCAATGGGCGTTGCCGGACTCCTATGGGGAGCCATGGGTATTTCGGGCTTTTGGTCAAGTATAACATTCGCCTGGCTGAGCGGAGGGCTTATGATTTCTGTCATTGTCGTCTGTGGGCTGGGCTGCTGGCCAGCAGGATATGCCATCATGGGAGAGACGAGCTCCCTTCAGCTACGGGCTCAAACGCAGGCTGTGGGAGCCGTGGCCGCCCAAGGCTCGTCCATCACCCTGGCTGTGATTTTGCCCATGCTCTTCAGTCGGGACAAGGCAGCACTGGGGGCAAAGACCGGATTTGTGTTTTGCGGCTTGTGTGCTATTGGCGTGGTGCTGAGCTGGCTATGGATCCCAGAGATGAAGGGTCGGAGTATGATGGAGATCGATCACATGTTTGAGATGGGGCTGCCAACGAGAAAGTTCAAGCACTGGAAGATGGAGTCGCACGAGATCGAAGAGGCATCGCCCTTGGCTGAGACCCGCGTGTAGTCTGTAGAGCCGTTCGGTCAGAAAACAAACAGCTTAATTTACGTCGTTGATGAGCTACTTAGCCTCCCTTATAGAAGAGATAATCTGTTGCAGCAAATTCGTGACTACCTCTTTTCCTTCCTCTTTTTTTACTCTCCTTTGTCGTGACCTACCCGTTGGCTTATGTGGGGCTAAGGCCCCAGGCGAGCCAACCTAGCAAGCTAGGTTGGCTACAAAAATGCGGGATAGTTACAAAAATGCGGGA
>JABCKW010000077.1:0-51220 GCA_014824385.1 Fusarium cyanostomum | reverse complement strand
CCAGTAGAGAGAGAAACACAGCAATTAACACAATAGAGGCATCATGCCCAATGCCACAAGCACAGCAACCAAATCCAGTAAACTTCCCAGTTGCATCGCGATATGCAGCAGCAGCAGCATCTTCATGCCTCAACCAACCTTACTGTTCAAAATGAACACCTTTCCAATTGAACCCTAGGGCACCTTATATTGCAGCAGGAATTGAGCTAGAGACAAGACAAGGCTAGGTGAAAGCAATATACCGTGAATAAGCTAAGGACTTTATCAGAGCGTAGAAAACTCGAAAGTCTTCAAAACTCTTTGTGAAATGCTTTGTTGGCCCAAAATCGAGTCTGTCCGCGCTTTCCTCTAGTTTACATGTCGTTGTTAGTGGAGAGCCCGTTTAGGAAGACGGTAGCTTCAGCGTCGCGTGGCTGTGGCTCGTGCGCTGGCGTGACGACTTCCGTGGGGCATGGGAGCCTCAGCTTATCAAGTCGGTACGTACCCCTGGATAAGGCCGCCGAGGGAGAGCTCCAGCTTGCGACACGGCATGTCCAACGTCACTCAACACCATCGCCAACAGCTTCAAAGTAACCTCAGGTAGCAGGCATGCCGCGACGTCCACCTGCTGTGGATGACTACGCATCCGCGGTGCCGCATGTACAGCTTCCCTCAGCTTGCGCTCACCATGGGCCATGCGCTAATCTCCCCGTGTCTAGGTCATCCTCGCGTCCTCCGATGCCGAGTTCCTCGACCAGCTGATCCCCGTCCTCAAAGATGCCGCACACTCGAACCGAACGCCTCTCTTGAACCAGTGCTTAAGCCGGTACTATGAAGACCGCGAAGCCGAGATCGAACGCATCGGACTCACTCGGCATGAAGAGTTCCTTGACTCGATCAACCACCTACAAACCGTCCGCGAGGAAACCGTAACTCTGACCCAAGAGATCTTGAGTCTCAACGAATCGATCGCGGATAGCACGAAGAAGCTGGCCGCTCAGAAAGAGGCTCTTGTCAATACATCTGCGGTTCGTCAAAACATTGCTGAGGCCACCAATGCCTTGAACGACTCCCTCGCCATCCTTCGCGCTGTCAACAATGCGCACGATCTCATTCGTCGCAAAAAGTACTATCCCGCCCTGAAATCCCTCGACGACCTCCAAAATGAACACCTCGTACCAATCATCCAAAACCGCTACTCTACTCAGCATCGGCTGGCCGATGTCATCCAAAAGTCTATACCCGCTTCCCAGAAGGCCATCTCCGAGGCTGTAATGACAGACCTCAACACATGGCTGTTTCGCATCCGAGAAACGTCCCAATTTCTGGGTGAGGTGGCGTTCTATCACACCGAGATGAGGAGGACACGGCAAAAGAAGAGGATAGAGGAGGATCCGTTCTTGGCCAATTTCAAGCTGAACTCGGCTATTGAACTTGTCAGCGATGAGAACGAAGACTTTGATGTATTGGACAACGATGAGTTGCAGGTAGACTTTACGCCTTTACTCGAGGCACTTCACATCCACGAGGCTCTCGGCCAGCTCGACAAGTTCCGCTCAGAATACGGTGCGACCAGGCGGCAGCAGAAGGACTTGCTGCTTCCCAGCTTCATCGAGCTTTTAGCGGAGGATGAGACGTCGTTGAGCAGCTTGTTGGAAGGAATTGCGGGATTCGCCATCATCGAAAAGGCGACTATGCAGCGAGTTCCGCATTTGCGCTCTGCAGCTGACGTGAGTAGCTGTTGGGTACACTGGATTGACCCTCGCTAACATAAAGTAAATCAGGTCGAAGAGCTCTGGGACTCCATGTGCAGCTCTGTGATCAACCTAACTTCAGTAGCACTGAATGACATTACCGATGCTGAAGCTCTGATCAAGATTAAGACCATCATTGCTCTCTTCATCCAAACAATGGAGGTAAGTCATGCCCTATTTCTCGTCACGATATCGTCTCCTGAATGCTCTGGATGGGACATCGACTAATGCGGTACTCAGGGCTGGGGCTACACAGTCGCCATGCTGGATAACTTCTTGCTCAAGTTATTCGACAAGTATGCCGAACTCTTGAAACGACGCTTCAGTGTGGACTTCCAGGAGGTTGGTCTATCCACCCAACTCATCGACCTGACTGCTCACATTGTCTTCACAGATAGTATCTACCGATGACTACATGCCCATGGCCATCAACACCCCCGAGGAGTACGAAAAGGTGGTCAATGTCAGCTGGTTCACTCAGGAAAAGCCAGCAGACCAGCTCACGTAGGTGACCTTCACTCCGCTTCGACTCGCAACTCACTAACGGATTTAGGTTCCCTTGTGTGCTCCCCTTTTCTCAGATGTACCCCTTGTGCTGTATAGATATCCGGAATTTCTTGAACCAATTCTACTTCTTTTCCGATGATCACTTCCAGCATCCTAATGTCATCGACGAGACACTCAAAAAGGTGAGACTGGTAGCCCGATCAAGCTGTTCAACACTCACACCTGCTGCAGTCTTTGGACGAGCTTCTTACAGAAAAGGTCTGCAAGTCGTTGGTTGAGCGTTTGAGTTCTCAATATCTGGGCCAAATCGTGCAGATCCTGATCAATCTGGAGCACTTTGAGATTGCCTGTCAAGAACTCGAGCAGCTGCTCATCCGAGCACGCTCGTCGACATCGGCAGGGGGTCCTGTGAAGTTGAAGGCCACCGACTCATTCCGTGACAACAAGAAGACTGCTGAAAAGCGAATCTTTGAGCTTGTCAACTCAAAGATTGATGATCTGATAGACACGGCAGAATATGAATGGTATGTCTTGGAGATTAACTTGAGTGGCTCGCCTAACAAGTTTTACAGGACGGCAGCGACGGTTGAGGAGGAACCGAGCAACTACATGCAGACGTTGACGCGGTACTTGTCCAACATCATGAACTCGACTCTGCTCGGTCTGCCCCGAGAGATCAAAGAACTGATCTACTTTGATGCGCTGAGTCACACGGCCAACAAGATTCTGGTACGTCTCTGTTCCCTGATAAACGACGTTCATGCTCACAATGTACAAGGCCCTGCCACTCTCACCTGATGTGAAGCACATCAACCCCAACGGCGTGCAAGCCCTCGCACAAGACGTAGATTTTCTCGTAAAATTCGTCGACAGCCTCGAGAACGGGCAGATGCTGCGTGAGAACCTGGACGAACTGCAGCAGACCATAAATCTTCTGCAGACCGACAACCAAGATGAGTTCTTTGACATATCCACGCGCAACAAGAAGTACGGACGCGTAGACGCCCTCAACGGGCCGATGCTGCTGGAAAAGTACAACCCCCGAGGAATAGACATCGAAGTGCAAGTTACTGACAGCCTACAGGTTGACGCCCATCACGACAAGTCCCGTTAGAAGCGCACCGCTGGCCAACTTTTCTTCACGATTCGGCATGAACAGATAATGATGTAGTACCAAACGATAAATGAAAACAATCGCGGGTGTTGCTTTGGGCCTCCAAGGTGGAGCCAGCAACCCGAATGTTTTGTCTTGTTTAATCCATGAAATGAATGTCTCTCACTGTAATGTGCGGTTCACCAGGCTTACTTTGCCTGGGAAGCTATTTGTTGCATACAAAGCATCAAATCCGTTACGCCTGAATCCTTTCCATCGCGACCCTCGTCCAAATTTGTACACCTAATGATCATCACGTCATTTCCTTGTCTCTGGATGGAGATCAGGATTGTGAAATAGGGCAAACATGAGCCGCCAGCGTTTACTCAAACTCCTCAGAAGACATGGGAGGCTGTGCATCATTAGTACGACTGTCTGTGTTGATAGCCTGGAGAGTAGAGCGAGAACATACCTGCTGGGGCGGCATGGCTGAATAAGGGTACATGCCCTCCATCTCGCCATACATGGACGGAGGCTGTGTCTGCCCGTAAGCAGCCTGAGGGTTGGGAACGGGCTGGCCGGGGTACATGTTGGGTTGGCCACGATAGTCCTGCTCGGGCGCAAGGCCATGGCCAGCCATGTAGTCGGGAGCGCCCATGGGGTGAGGCTGGTTAGGCTGGGGCATGTTGGCGTGCTGTCCCGGCATCTGAGCCTGGCCGGGAGCGGGCACAGCCTGAGCAGCAGCGGCAGACTGGGTGGTCCGCTTGGCGTGAGAGGAAGCCTCCTCGCGGGGCACGATGTCGATGAGGAAATCGAACATGTCAGACTTGGCGAGGGCCGAGGCGATGTCGGAGCGCTGCAGGGTGCGGCGCTTGTTCTCTTCGGCGTGGATCCAGGCGCGCATGGTGAGCTCGGTGATGAAGATGTCGCAGCCCTTGGCGAAGAGGATCGGGGCCTCGGCCGAGATCATCTTGACCTCGGGATCAGCCTTCATGACCTTCTTGATGCGCGCCAGCGGGAGCTGGTGGATCTTGTAGTCGTGGGTGTCATTCTCGAGGTGCGAGATGGTGTGCTGCCAGTATGTGGTCAGAATGTCCTTGTACTGGCCCGTGAGACCTTGATGGGCCTGCGATCATTCTGTGGTTAGCTCTGCACGCGTTGTGACTTAGCAGAGACAGCATGCGACATACATTAGCCCAAGGTCCAGTATAGAGCTCCGAAGGCGCGAAACCCTGGGACGCGAGCTGGAAATCGAATGTCAGCGCATGCCGTGGAGATAATTGAAGCTGTCGCGAAGCACGACTAAACGCGTGCTATCGCAGCCCGTGAGGTTTGGTTCAACGTACAGCAGCACAGGCGCCTGCGCGTCACCCAAAGTCAGCTTAAACAAGGACGCGGTCAAGGTTTGAGGAGGGGCCGCTGGCACAGCACACGCGTAACTTACTATAATGTCCGCCCTGACTGGGGTCATAGACGGGCCTCTGGCGGTTCTGCTGAGCGGCCTGGGGGTTCTGGGGATCCATTTTCGCGAAGTTGTTCCAGAGAGGAAAATAGACGAGAAATGGCCTGGTTGTCTTAGTCTTTGGTGTTGGTACCTAAGGTAAACAGCTAACGTTGTACTATTGATGGGAGGTTGGCGGAGGGCGATGAGCGATGACGATTGGGCATCCGAGCTTCCAAGTTGGGGCAGAGAACCAGTCATCAGTGCAGACAGCCGTAACGGGCCGGAAGAGGAAAAGGTGGCTGGTAGGATAGGTTAACCTTGCGCCACACTGCAAGGCTGGTGGCGCCCCACCGACCCCCCATAATTAAATTTTCTGTTGCTAACTATTTCTTCGCGCCCAGCCTCTCCCGACTCTCTTTTTTCTTCTTCCCTCTCGACAGCAGACCATGACAGACATCTCGGATGATCAGGTCGATGAGCTACTGCGCAAGGCTGAGCAGCGTCTGAAAGATGGCTCTGCATCTGCCGATCCTGTCCCGGCTGCCGCTGGGGGGATGAAGCCTGGCGCCATGACGGTCGTCCAGCAACAGCAGCAGCCTGCAAACAGCAGCAGCAAGAAGAACGACCTGTCTGTTCGAGCACCCCCTCAGCCGCAAACGGGACTCAAGGTCAAGACAAAGGTGAGAAACCAATGCCCAATTCCACGAATCCGCCTCCGTTTACCTTCATGATGAAGTAAAATCCCAATTTTTTCTTGACATGGGACAGATCCGTTTTGGATCACAGGACCATGGCCTCATGATATCCTTTAAATCATAGTTACTCTGACTCTTACCTCGCGCAAACACTTCAACCTTGAACGGGATCATCTTTCCAAGAATCTCCGCTAACATGTTTGCAATAGACCACCGCAGGGTCCGACTGGTTCGACCTCCCCAAGACGAACCTCACCCCCGAGTTCAAGCGAGAATGGCAGCTCCTCCGCATGCGAGGCATCCTGGACCCCAAGCACCAGAAGAAGGCCCTCCGCGCGAGTGCTCCAGAGTATTCTCAGGTCGGCGAGATCATCGCCGGGCCTACTGAGTTCTACAGCGCCAGGCTGACGCGCAAGGAGAGGAAGAGCTCAATGCTCGAGGAAGTCATGAGCAGCTATGACAGCAACAAGTTCACCGACAAGTACGCTGGCATCCAGAAGCAGAAGACCAGTGGAAAGAAGGGGTTTTATAAGAAGGTAGTGGCGCAACGCCGTAAACGTCAATAGAATTTTTCCCCGAGACAAATTTGTCTGTATTCCGTTGAACTTAATGATATGTGATTTGCGTCGAGGCGTCTTAAAGGAAGTCACACTTCCGGCCAGCCGTCTTCGGCCTACACACCAAAAGCACTGTACAAAGTAGATATAGTCAATGATTATTTGATGTAATTCTGCAAGAACATAGGAGTCTTTCTTAGAGACCGTTGCAAATCATTAAGCTTGATATCGTACAAGCGCGCTTAAGCGCCTGTGTTGGTGGCCTGTGTAAATGTGGTCTGTGCGCAAAAGTGCACCCGATGTTTTCTGGTCGGCAACATCTTGAACCAAATCTTGAACTTCAGCATTGTCGATGCCACGGGACAGGCAGGATGATGCGCCAAAGTATTAGACCCCTACGCGCCATTTCGGTACGTTCAAAAACATGTCACCGGTATCAATTGGCACTTCAACTAACGCAAAAACCAGGCCGAAGCGCCATGGATCGCCCGCCGTGCGCAGAGCTCGTTGTACGTCCTCCTCGTCCTTGCTCGCCACGAATCTCTCGATCCCTCGAACTCACACTGATCGATCTAGGGCACAACCCGGAGACCTCATTCCTAACAAGCCTCAGAACCCCCGATCTGAGCAACCTCGATACCCCCGAGCCATCCAGGCCCTGCACCTCAAGCCTTTAAAGCGCGAGGCCGAACACGCCATCCCCTCCTGCGACCTCCAGCTGCGCTCCTACAGCGTGCAACCCCTCGAATTCTTCGCCGACTTTGCCCTCCGAGCCGCCTACTACCTCGGCCTCCCCGCGTACGGCCCCGTCCCCCTGCCGCGTATCACAGAGCGCTGGACCGTCCCGCGAGACCACTTCATCTTCAAGAAGTCGCAGGAGAATTTCGAGCGAAAGACACTCCGCCGGCTAATCCAGATCCGCGACGGCAACCCGGAGACGGTGCAGCTGTGGCTCGCGTACCTCCGCAAGCACCAGTACTACGGCATCGGCATGAAGGCCAACGTATGGGAGTTTAGCGAGCTCGGCGTGGGCAAGACGATGGATGCGCTGCCCGAAGCCGAGAAGGGCGTGATTGACTCCAAGTGGGCGCACCTTGGTCAGACCAAGACGATTGGGACGGCGGAGAAGGTCGAGGAGCTGCTCAACCAGCGACGGTTCCGGGAGGCTGCGGGCCTGAGGGAGCCGCCTACGACCAACGTATAAGAGGAGGACTAGACATTGTGGGAGGAGAAGACCCTCACGCTCTGGCAAGAGTGGCCATCTTGACGGAGGGGAGAGGAACACTGTATCTATCTTGTGTCGTACAATAGGCCATAGAAGGGCTTGAGCTTTGTAAATCAACATTGGGAATGACGGATAGTAACCCAAAAGTTAAACTTGAGGATAAAGCTGTCCAGAGCTTCTGTAGCTGCTCGTAAACCCATTAATTAGCTCTTTCGTTGGCCTCAGGGGTGCATGCCTTTGATTCTGTAGTTAGTGGCATGATGACTACAGACTGGTTGGCTTTCAACCGCAACAACAGGCAGCTCCAGGTCCCGAATCTAGATATTGGTTGTGCTGCCTGGTCTAGCAATGTCCCTTGATTAACTAGAGGCAAAATCAACTCCTGAAGCTTTTTGCGATTCAAAAGTCGTAGGCGTGTATGTACCCCGATAAGTGCATACAAATTTCAACCCTTCATCTCATCCCAGTCCATTATCACCACGTCTCACTCACCCTCCAACGAGGCCAATTGACCATTAAGACAGTGCCAGACGATGCCCAAAATAACCCTCCCCAAGCCCCGGGTCATCTTCTCGGGCATCCAGCCCACGGGCGTGCCACACCTGGGCAACTATGTCGGGGCGCTGCGGCAATGGGTGCAGCTACAGCGCAGCGAGCCCGACACGAAGCTCATCTACTCCATTGTGGATCTGCATGCTATCACGATGCCACAGCCTCCGGGGCAGCTGAGGAGGAGGAAGAGAGAGGCGTTGGCGGCGTTGCTGGCGATTGGGATTGATCCGGAGCGGGCGACTTTGTTTTATCAGTCTTCGGTGAGTTTAGCTTGTAACCTCTCTCTTGCTTTGCCTTAGAGAACCATTGAGAATTGGCGTCTCCCTAATTTTACTTGCTTTTTCTTCTACTTCATAGCCATAAACTAGGAGGCTTCAAACATCTTCATCGACTGACGTCTGTAGGTCCCGGCACACTCAGAGCTCATGTGGATTCTCAGTTGTACAGCGTCAGTTGGATATCTCTCAAGAATGACACAGTGGAAGGTATAAGATAACTCTCTACTCGACCGGTCGAGCATGAGGCACTGACACGATTCAAGAGCAAACTAAACCTCGACCAAAAGTCCTCCATCGAGGACCAACAAGCTGGTTCCCGCCTCAAACTGGGCCTCTTCTCATATCCAGTCCTCCAAGCCGCCGACATTCTTGTCCACAGGTATTCCCAACAAACACACATTGCTTGATCTGGCATGAAATCCATAGCTTACACTTACTTCTCAGAGCAACTCATGTCCCTGTTGGTCATGACCAGCAGCAACACCTCGAATTCGCCCGCGAATGCGCAACAAACTTTAACCACGCCTACGGAGATCACCTCGTCGCTCCCCAAACCCTCATCCGTAAGCCTCATCCGTGGGCCTCCGTCTCTTTACCACAATGCTTACCTTGCTGCGTAGCTCCTGTCCACCGCGTCATGTCCCTGACAGACCCAACCTCCAAAATGTCCAAGTCACACAAAGCAGAGAAGTCACGTATCCTCATCACCGACTCGCCACAAGATATCAGGTCCAAGATCTCCTCTGCAAAGACAGACTCGATCCCTGGTATCTCGTATGATCCTGCTACTAGGCCAGGCATCTCCAATCTGCTGGATATCCTGTCTATCTTTGACCCTGAGGGGAAGGATGGAGGACAGCTGGCTGAGGCGTTCAGCGATATTAGCCCTAAACAGCTCAAGGAGATGGTCTCGGATGCCCTTGTTGGCGGAATGGATGGTATTCGTGACCGGTATCTTGAGCTGGTTGGTAAGGGAGAGGAGTATCTTGACTCGATTGAAGCACAGGGTGCCCGCAAGGCACGACAGAGCGCCGATGAAACTATGCAGATAGTTCGAGACGCCGTGGGACTGTGAGCGCTGTCTCGGATTGTCTCGGCCTGACTGGACTTATGTACACTATTATGCCCCCCACACCCCCTTTGTATTGTCCCTCATGTCATCGTAAGATGAAGCTGTAAGATTAGGTCTCCTGTATGAGTACATCAAAATAGAAGAATGCTATACTCCCTCCCCAAGATTTGCTAATTTTACCGCACTTTTCTTCTACCGACCTCTTCAACTCCTCGTGTTCATGAAGCATATGCAAAGTTGGATCCTCTAGCAGAGAGCCAAAACTCCCTTACAACCTGATTCGTCTGCCTCGCTCCCCGAAGACTAGCAGGTGAATTATTAGCCATGATTCAGAAACCATGAGGGTATAGCAGCTTACCCAATGACCTTCTTCAGGAACATAGACTTGTCTTCAGGCGTGACTCGGGTACTCGGAAAAGACTCGTGTGCTAAACCAGACTCAAGCCAGATCTTGGCCATGGGATAGCGAACGACAAGTTTCTTCAGTGGTTCGCTCAGTTTGTCTAGCTCACTCCTTGACGCGCTACCACCCATATTCCTAGCAAGGCTCTGTGAGAGCAGAGGACCCAGCATTTGCATGGCCTGCTGAGCAATAGTATTCAACTCCTGCGAATCGCACTTGATGCCAACAAAAACGGCCTGCTCTTGTGTCAGTTACGGCTTATTCCAGAGAAGTGAGAGGCATCTCTTACCCAAAACTCGGCCGCACTTGCTTTCGGTAGCGGTTCCTTTCCATCCAGTACTTGGAGGGTGAAGAGGAAAAAGAACTCTGCAGCGTTCTGAGGCTCCAGTCGGAGCAGAATGACAGGACGCTTGGATAACAGACGGGTTACGAATTCGATACCATTCTGAGAGAGTTCCGAGTCCGCTTCTGGATCTATTGTGACGTTCTTCATTAGCCAGAACCTGTTAATAGGGCCGGTTGACTTACTGGGCAGCTGCTTGAGGAGTCCTACAACCCATAGGAGCACCGAGTTGAGCATTTCATGCTGGCTCTGAAGGCCATCATGCTCTAGGGAACTGACGAAGGAGCAGGCTGTGCTTACGAGCAGGCCGACTCTGGGTGTCTGGAGCCCTTGGTTTGTCAAGTACTGTGCAACACTCTGAGGCGGCAACACGAACGGCCCAGGTTCAACTTCAGAGAATCCACTACGCAGTACACTGCAGATGATCTCCACAACCTCGCCGCTGGTGTTGAACGCTCCCTGAATCTGGCCGATTATCAACATGATGCTCTCCTGGAGCTGCGACAGTTGCGGGCCAGAGTTTCTTGCAGCAGCCTGTTCACCATCCAGATCAACCGACACCTCTGACGGGGCCTGTAGGCCTCTTCCAATGCTTGCCAGACACCTGAGAGACTTCAATGCCGTGTGAAGCGAAGGGCTCTCATCAGGAGCTGCATATGAGCAAGTAGGCGCCACAAAACAGGAGATAGCGCCGGCGTCAGGCGATTGTAGCAGTTCCATGGAACGCTGAACATCAGCTTGGACAAAGCTGAGAAGTCGAGCACATGCTGAATATCTCTGGTTTGGGTCGGGCATCGCTTGAATGACCGACGCAATGCCACCAACTATCTTTTCGCTGGCTCCACAGTCAAGCCGCCCTCCAGAGACAAGCTTTTGGTACTCGCTCAAGAAACCATCAGTCTCAGTGTGTAGATGGCCCCTACAAGAGGAGCAGAGCCTGAAAATGGACTTTGCTGCAGCACTAGCCATGGGGTGTTCCCCTACAACGGCAAAAAGGAGATTGAGAGCAGGGGGTAAGTGCGAAATGTTTCGCTCGAAATATTCCGTGTAGTGCTCAATCAGAGCAACACAGGTTTGCCTCACTTTCGGAGGAATGTCTGCTTGACCAGGGCGCAACGCAGAGAACAAGGGCGATGTGAAGACAGTTCCCAGAGCATCGTCACATCGGCCATCCTCGCCAATACAATCAGCAAGTCCGCCCAGGCAGAAGGCTGCAGCCTCGAGTTGAAGCCAGGATGATCCCGAAAGAGCCTTGAGCACGAGGTCGGCGAATGTTACCACAAGCTGTGGCCCTGCCAAGGCATAGACAGACTGGAGGAGGTCGACAACATCCTTCCTTGCATCATTGAAGCCGATTCTTTCGTTAGAGTCCCAGGAGGCAAACTCTTCAGGAGGTGGGTAGACTACTTTCCGCCATGCATTGGACACAGCCCGAAGGACATGAGAGAGGGCCTGTGGCACCCATGTATTAGCTGCTCCCTCATCCGAGTACATGGCATCGGTCATGGTCTCCGCATAAGTCGACCAAAACTCCAAGGCAGGTACATAGATTTTGTCCTCAGCCACAGGATACCCTTGCGCTGCGAGAAGGCCGCACATATTCGATAAGAGGGTTTGACTCCGGCGGTCGTTAAGCTGCATCATTTTCTCTACCCTGGCATCACCAAAAGCGAGAAGAAGCTGGCCGAACTGAACGGAGTCAAAGTCAAAATCGCCTTGAACAAGGGCTTGATAGCGGTTCTGGAACCAAGAACTGTCAAAGAGTTCAGCCAATTTCTCAATGTGGGCATCAGTCAAGAACATTGAGCAGTTGGACAGCAGGTCGACCAGCAGTTCAACGGATGCGTCGTAGAGCTCGTCTACTGTTAATGAACTAATGACAGCCGTGACGAGGGGCCCAAGAGGTTCTGAAAGTCTTGTGTCTCGGGATGAGGTCCTCTGAGCAAACCAGACCCAGGACTGTAAAGCCAGGTCAGCAAGGAACAGTAAAAAGGGAGCAAGGGGGGTTTCAACCTGAAGGCACTTGATTGAATCTTCATGGGCGGCCCGAGAGGTTGACCCGGGGGACATTCCACGACTCATCAGAGCTACTGCATCTGGCATATTCTCCAGAATGGCGTCGTAAAGACCCATGCTAACTAGATGTTAGTATGAAGTGGTGCGAAAAATGAAAGGAACTGACTTGTTGGGGGAGTTCAAGTCAAACTTGGCAAGGTCTTCTAGAACGTTGCTCAAAACCCAGAGAGCGGCCTGTGTCTGGGCAGGCTCAAGGCGCTCGATGAGAGCAGGCGAGTCGGGAGCATCATCTAGAGTATTTGGTCGACAAGGCCGTCCTGTCACCAGGCAGAGGGTGAGGTGATGGATGAAGCGACGCCAGACTCGATGAAAGTGGAGGAAGAAGGTGGCGAGGGCTGAAGAGAGCTTCCTGACGACCAGATGTCCAGTTCCGTGTCGTAGTGTGTCCAAGTACCAGCCAATCAAGACTAATAGAAGCTCGATTGCATCGTCTGGAGTGAGGGAAGAGCTAGAACAAAGTTAGTCAGGAGAATGTCCCCTGAAGTCCGTTTCGACCATACCTCTCGTTGTTGAGCTTGATGATGATGGTGAGTGCGCCAAAGAACTTAACCTTTTCGTCAGGCCTCCCGAGCAAGTCGCGAGCAATGGCCCAGGCTTGAGGGGAGCCTTGCAACCGGGATAGAGTTGTTTGGGTTCGGGCAATGATCTCTGGAGGATTCGGCTGGTAGAGGGAGAGAATGAGCTACAGTCAAGTCAGCGTAGCACCCTAAAAGAGGCAGGTACCAAGATATGAAGAGGTCTTCTACCCATTTTGAGGGAAGGCTTACGGCTTCCACCTCCGATATGGAGGTGGGAACTAGTTGTTTCTCCATGATCGCTAGAGGTTGATGATGGTCCGAGGCGTTCTGAGAGTCTCTGCCTTGTATGATACTGGACGAGGAACTTCTATGGTGCGATATGGAAGGCCTCGGCAGAAGGGTTGAGAATTAAGGCGCGGCCCCAGGCAAAATCAGTTCCTATTCGAATATGCGGGGGCGATCCCGAATATCGCGGCAGTTGAGGAACAGGGCGCTGTCTGCTGCTGCAAAGCTTCAACTCAGCACGCAGATATTCTATCCAAGTTAACCAAATCCTTGATATCCTATTGATTGGAAAAACTTACAACAAGACAGCCTGATGAATGCTCTGCTGCACTATGTGCACTTTGTGGTGGAGATATTTGATGGGTCTCTTCATGCTTGTCAGCTCTAGGCAATGGAAGCAAGGGACTCCAAGAATACCTACAGAACTGAGCTGGTTTAGTGTTCGTTTGTATAAAGGTCTCATCAAACGGGTTCGTACAGTAGAGAAGAAGAAACTCGATGTCTGTTTGGCGGAAAGGATGGGGGTCGTTGCTGTGGGTGGCATGCACAGGTTCTTGACGAAAATCCGGCGTAATGGAGAAAAAAAGTTTGAGTCTATAATCTTGACAGGGCTATGGACGTGTCTGAGGGACTCAGTATCGAAATATTTGGAGACCACCTTTTGTGTGAGAAGGAAGAGAGTCGCAACTCGAGAACTCGAGAAGTCTTTCAAGCATGGGGAGATATTGAGAATCGGAAGTCGTTGAAAGACACAGATACCTGGCTCTCAAGTGCGGGTACCTTGAGACCCTGTCACGGTACGTAAAAGTATTGGTGAATCATGCGGACCCCGACGTGATGCATAACCCAGACAAGGTACTCGGGTTCAGAGTCACTGTACCCAACCCCAAGAGTGATTCTGGAACTTCGGAGAGCTCTCCAGTCCACTGAAAAGACAAACTGCACCTAACACGACGCGAATAGTGCGCTGGAGTCTCAACATGGGCTTCCCTCGGGGCTACGGCCATTCCAAAGATCCGCACTGCCCCTCCAACCCCTCCACGCGGGATGTGCGCGCCACGCTCAGTTGTGCATCGTCACATTTCCTTGTGTCTCGTGAGGCTTGACCATTTATCTTGACCTTGATTTTTCGTATTTCTTACCTACCTATCTAATGCATCTCATTCGGGACTGAACTTGACGACGACAACAAACATCTGCCTTTGTCTCTATTGCTGATAGGATTCCGGTTTTCGTGGCCATTGGGTTATCCTCCTGCTTGACGCGTTGCTCATCAAGGTAAGCCTGTGTCCAGCGACAGATCATTCAAGCATGCTACTCACCCAAGCCATGACTCCATCCCCATGCCCCTCATCCCTCCACTGACCTCCCTACACGTTCTGCCACCCAGCGAAGCTCATTTGTGACACCCGAGATTCATCCATTCACCATGTTCATTACTTATCACTAGCGTCATCTTCCCCATTGATATACGAGATCGCTTTTGTCTGTTGCTTTGTGCCCAGCATTACCCCCAATATTTAACTGGGGTCAGCTGGCACCATGACCTACGGCCCCTCAACTGGAAACCCCTTGCTGATTCTCATTCCCAAGTACCTATGCTGTTGAACCAATATTTCTAAACCGAACCAGCAGTTGGGCTTCCAGAACCTCGTTGCTAAATCCATAATTGCGTCGGTTCGAGTATAGTCTCCCCTCTGGCGTGTGCTTGCGTGCGTCTGATAGTCCATGCTCCTCCAGGCCGCGACCTCGCTCCTCCGTTCAGCAGCACCGCGGCGACTGGCCGTGTTGTCACCTGTCTCTACTCGCCGCTTCCTTTCATCTGCAGCAATGGCCAAGATCGACACCACCTCCAGGCTTACTCGCCTGAGGGGTCTCATGAAGGAGCGCAGTGTTCAAGTTTATGGTGAGACCTACTCGACATGCCGAGACTGCTCCATGTGTCTAATGAGTGCAATCGCTGATAAACGTTCTCATAGTAATCCCTTCTGAGGACAGCCACTCTTCTGAATACATTGCGGACTGCGATGCTAGACGCGAGTACATTTCAGGCTTTACAGGATCGGCTGGATGTGCTGTTGTCACACTCGAGTCCGCCGCCCTCGCTACTGATGGACGCTACTTCAACCAGGCGGAGTCCCAGCTCGACAACAACTGGACTCTTCTCAAGCAGGGTCTTCAAGACGTTCCCACGTGGCAAGAATGGTCCGCGGAGCAGTCCTCAGGTGGTAAAAGTGTCGGAGTCGACCCGTCTCTCATCTCCGGTTCCACCGCCAAAAATCTCGCCGAAAAGATCCGCAAGAGCGGTGGTGCTGAGCTGGTTCCCGTCGAAGGAAACTTGGTTGATCTTGTTTGGGGCGATGAACGTCCAGCCCGTCCTTCTGAGCAGATCATCGTTCAACCGGACGAGCTCGCTGGAGAGTCTGTCTCAAACAAGCTCATCAAAGTTCGCCAAGAGTTGGAAAAGAAGCATTCGCCCGGGTTCCTCGTTTCCATGCTTGATGAGATTGCCTGGTTATTTAATCTGCGTGGAAAGGACATCCCGTACAACCCCGTCTTCTTTGCCTACGCCATTGTTACTCCTGATGCCGCCAAGCTCTACATTGACGACTCGAAACTGGATGACAAGTGTCGTTCTCACCTAACTACTAACAAAGTTGAAATCAAGCCTTACAATGCCATCCTAGATGATGCCCGAGCGCTTCATACTGCTGTTAGTGAAAAGGGAAAATCCGATAGCAATGTTCCCACGGGCAGTTTCCTCATCTCCACCAAAGGTTCATGGGCTTTGAAACGCGCTCTCGGTGGGGATTCATCAGTTGATGAGATTAGAAGCCCTATTGGTGATGCAAAGGCCATCAAGACCGAGGCTGAGATGGCGGGCATGAGGGCCTGCCATGTGAGGGATGGCGCTGCACTGATCCAGTACTTTGCATGGCTTGAAGACCAGCTTGTGATGAAGAAGGCTACCCTTGATGAAGTAGAAGCTGCCGACAAGCTCGAGGAGCTCCGCTCTCAGAAGAGCGACTTTGTCGGTCTCTCGTTCCCAACCATTTCCTCTACCGGTGCCAAGTGAGTTTCCATGCCAAGCACACTGAGCTGCTGACGGGCTGCTCGTTGTTTTCTTACTACAGTCGAGACCAAGGCCAGTCGCTTTCTTGTCAAGCCAGTATACTAATTCTGTTCCTCTGCAGTGCTGCCATTATTCACTACGGTCCTGAGCGTGGGAGCTGCGCCACCATCGACCCAGAGGCCATCTACTTGTGCGACTCAGGGGCCCAGTATCGCGACGGCACGACTGACACGACTCGTACGTTACACTTCGGGACGCCTACGGATGCCGAGAAAGAAGCGTACACGTTAGTCTTAAAGGGCCACATTTCTCTTGACCAAGCAGTCTTCCCCAAGGGAACTACTGGCTTCGCGCTCGATAGCCTGGCCCGCCAGCACCTCTGGGTAGGTAGAATAAGATGACGGCGTGAACGACACTTGCTGATACACGGAACAGAAGAATGGTTTGGACTATAGACACGGCACAGGACACGGAGTTGGGTCGTTCCTAAATGTCCACGAGGGTCCCATTGGAATCGGCACTCGTGTCCAGTACGCCGAGGTTGCACTCGCTCCAGGAAACGTGCTTTCCAATGAGCCCGGTTACTACGAAGACGGCAAGTATGGTATTCGAATCGAGAACGTTGTCATTGTGAAGGAAAGCAAGACCAAGCACTCCTTTGGAGACAAGCCGTTCCTAGGATTCGAGCACGTCACCATGGTGCCGTACTGCCGTAACCTCATCGACACGCAGCTTCTCACCAGCGATGAGAAGGAATGGCTCAATGCCTACAACGCAGAGGTTCTGGACAGGACGCAAGGGTGCTTTGAGAGTGACGAAGTGACGTTGGCTTGGCTCAAGCGGGAGACGGTACGAATTGAGTGATGTAGCGGAACGGACCCGAGCGACACTATAGACGTACAAACGCGGCCAGGATGAATGTTACAAGGAAGGATGCCGTGAACAATGGACTCTTCTTGCTCTTGACCCACAGAGCGTTCCGGTTCAGGTACTTGTCGAGGCCAAAGGTGCGGGGGATATCCAATCCGTAGCGCGAAGCGATCTGGACATGTCAGAGACTGAAGACTAAACTAAGTAGGTAGCAGATGTTTAACCTACATGGATGGATAAGGCAATCAAGCCTGAAAGGAGAGCGAGAGTTCGGGAGAAGAGAGCGACCACCACACCCACTCCGAACCCTAGGCGTAGACGTAAGCTCCCGACCCATTGAGTGCCGAACGTGTAAGGGAACAAACCAGAGACACTTCCGCTAGAAAGCTGACGAACAGTATCTGGAGAAATATCCAGCAAAGGCTGTCGACGTCGAGGAGGCGGACCCGTAGCCAGCGTTGGAGCATCGCAGCGGATGACAGGCCGTGTCGCGATAAAGGTGCCAACACAAGCCGCGGGACCGACGCCAGAGGCCATGGCTCGGAGGGCCACTCGGGAGTTGAAAGCGCGATACATGTTCGTTTAGCGTTCAAGAAAAGGGAGTTAACTGTTGAAGTGAAGTGTCAAGTGAGCTATATCCCAAGTGTAAGAGAAGCTCCAGTCCGAAGGTCGGTTTCATTACGTCAGTGACATTGTGACATTCAGCTAGTGGGCTTGAACTCCCAGCCAATGAATGAGCGGCGTGGGGAGAACAAAGGAATTCGAGCTCCCACAGGTAGGAAGTGACATGCACAAGGATACCTCGGCAAAGGAATTGAACAAATTGACAATTGGTTGATTGCAAATGTTACAGTTCAAAGTAAAGTCCATGTCCAGGTGTTGAAGCCAATACACCGCCACATATTAAGCAACCTAAATCAACAGAAAACCACTAAGCCGGAGGTATATCTCGAGAGCGCCCAACGCCGTATCATCCTACCACTCCATTGTCGCATTACCTGTCCAATTCTATCATTTTAACCCAGACCACCCCAGATACCCCGTATCCGTCTCGCCAGCTGAATGTCCTTTTGCATGATCGTTACGCGCTTGGCGTGGATGGCGCACAGGTTGGTGTCTTCGAAGAGATGCACCAAGTAGGCCTCGGCAGCTTCTTGTAGTGCCATGATGGCTTGGCTCTGCCACCGCATGCCCTCGCCTCGTGGCCGTACGCTTAATGCGATTTCTCGAACCTGCGATCGAAAGTTAGTCTCGTAAGGTGTTACTGTGGGCGTGAATGCGACTGACGAGGCGTGAAAAGGGGAGTTTGCGGAGGAGGAGTTTGGTGTGGCTTTGGTATTGTCGGATTTCGCGAAGAGCGACGGTGCCAGGACGGTAGCGGCGCTTTGCGCGAACGGGAACAGGGTCGCCGGCTGAAGTTATTGTTAGTGAGATTCTCCATTGAGGGTAATGCTTAGCCCGTGCCTTGAACATCGCCTGCCCGCGACTTGCGTCGAGCAGCCGCAGCCGCAGCAGAAGCTCTCGCCTTCTTGGGAGGCATTGTAGGGGCGCGTTGGGGAGTCGCGTGGAGTGTTGGAGCTTCAACAGCTTGTATAACGATAGTTAAGCTCGAGACCAAAGAGCGGAAGCGAACAGCTAGATCTCGCACAAAGGATTCTCGAAATCGATCAATGCAATTTTCGAAAAGAGGTGAAAGACAAGCAGAAACGGTATGATCGCATGGTGGAAGGACCACCGCGATTATGGGGGGAAAGGCACACGCGCTTCCCAGCCCCGCGACTTTTCGTTTAATTGATTTTCAGCCACTTGATTTGGGGTCGTGTTAGGGATGCACTAGCCACAGATCCCAGCCACCCCAAGTACCTTACATGCCACTACCAAGGTACCTGGGGAGGCCAGCTCACAACTTGGGCTCTAAGCCATCGGGGCAGGTACAGGTATAACCCGTCCCTGAATCGCCGGCGCCTAGATATCCCGCCTCACATCCATACGTGTCTCATCCTATTCCGTCATCTTCAACTACAACTTGCATTTTACCTAGGGCATCTTCTCGCCAAGGAGACTGTGTAACATTTGGCCCTTTGTTTCGTTGGATTCCTTCCAATCTGTTTCCTCCGCTCCTTTAAGCCCGCGTTGTCGTTATTCCTCTGATTCATTCAGCGACACCTCCGATCGTCACCTCGCTATCCCACTTGCCCGCACATCGCCAGACTCTATACAACAGCCCAACTCCCATCGTCGCATCGCCTCGCCCTCAATGGATCAAGTCATGGATGGAGGCCGCCTACCCCTTGAGGCGTGGTTTTGGGAGATGCCTACATGCACCCGATGGTGGACCACTGCGACTGTTCTGACGAGCGCCCTAGTTCAGTGCCAGATGGTGACACCTTTTCAATTATTCTATAGCTTCCGCGCTGTGTTTGTAAAATCCCAGGTTAGTGCCCTCTCTTTCTCTCTACTTCTCTTCACTCTATGTATTACTTTATCTGGCCTATGTCTCTGCGCTGACGGTGTATCTCCGCAATGCGAAACCTTGTGCTGACACCTCCCTCTTGCAGTACTGGCGGCTCTTGACGACATTCCTATACTTTGGTCCCTTTTCGCTCGATCTACTGTTCCATGTCTACTTCCTCCAACGCTATGCGCGACTCCTCGAGGAATCGTCCGGTCGTTCGCCCGCGCACTTTTCCTGGCTACTCCTATACGCGATGGCCAGCCTGATCGCCCTGTCGCCACTCGTCTCGATGCCCTTCCTCGGCCACCCACTCTCATCCACGCTCGTCTACATCTGGTCTCGACGAAACCCTGACACCAGACTCAGCTTCCTCGGACTTCTTGTCTTTACCGCTCCCTACCTGCCGTGGGTCTTGATGGGATTCAGCCTCGTCCTACATGGCACCATTCCCAAGGATGAGATTATGGGCGTTGTCATTGGACACATTTGGTACTTCTTCACCGATGTGTACCCCCCGCTGCACAATGGCTCTCGGCCTCTTGACCCTCCCACTTGGTGGAGGCGCCTGTTTGAGGCGCGTGCACGGGATAATTCGGACGATGGCACCAACAACGATATTTTGGTTGCTGGCGCAAGAGAGGTGGCGCCTCGCGATTTGTGAGGCCACCGGGATGGTGAATGGACAATGTCGACAAAAGTGGCATATGCGAAATTATGTTCACGACGGCTCAGTGGGCTGCATCTGGCGTAGATGCCCGTATCGTTTCTATTAGGTTTGGCATTGTGGTTTGGCGTTAAGGTGTAGTATCTCATAGGACATGAGATTTTTCATGGCGGTTGGCGGTTAGCGGTCGATTTGCAATGGCGTTGGTAAATTGAAATGATACACCGCATTTCTTCTGTGCTACAGTGTTCTCTATGGGCAACGGATGCTTCTGTTGCTCATGGCCATGACATCGGCGAAACATGAAGTTGTATTCTCCAACAAGAAGCGGGCACTCTACGCCTCTGTTGGCCAGAACCTCAAAGACCGATGAGAAGGATATTCGAGTCTCGGCGAGGTCTAGAATGCATTCGTAGGGTACCGATAGTCAATGAAGCCACTGTCCTATCTATACAGAGGTATCCGGCTTGTGGCTGTGCAACAAGCTGGACCCTTGCGCTTTGGAGCGCTGACGTGCTGACGTTGCTAGTTTTGCCGACATTCCGTCCATGACCCCGCCGCTATGGGAACTTCAGCGCACCTGCCCGATCTGGGTCTTACGGATGATGAAATGGTACCCAAGTAAATCTAGACCCGACCACTCGCATGGAAGCTTTAGGAAGAGCTCCAGCTGACGTGGGACATTTTGGCTTATACCACTCCACTTACATAAAGCTCCCTCTGCCATCCACAACTTCGTTCCTCATAGCAATCGAACCGAATCTACAGCCATCATGCGAGCCTACTTCTACGACGGCCTTCCCGTGTGTAGATCCCTCCCTCCCCTCGCTGCAAAGTATCTCGACTAACAATCATCAGGGCGACCAGCGCCTCCCGCACGACTCGGGCACGCCCGTCAACATTGACGACCTCCTCGCCCTCGGCGTCTACTACTACCACCTCCCCGAGCTCGAGTCCGTCGACAACCTCGCCCGCGACCGCGGCTACAAGAACCGCGACGAGATCACCGTCTCGCCCCAGTCCATGGGCGACGTCTACGAGGACAAGGTCAAGATGTTCTTCGCTGAGCACCTGCATGAGGACGAGGAGATCCGCTACATCCTCGGTGGCCGTGGCTACTTTGACGTCCGGAGCAAGGACGACGACTGGGTGCGCGTGTTGCTCGAGAAGGATGATTTGCTTATTCTTCCCGCGGGCATCTACCACCGCTTCACCACTGACGAGTCCAACGTGAGTGCTGGTTATTTCTTTAAGCGCAGTATCGGGACTGACTGGAATAGTACGTTCATGCGATGCGGCTGTTCAAGGAGGATCCCAAGTGGACACCTCTGAACCGCGGCCCTGAGGTGGACAACAATGGCCACCGACAGGAATACGTCAAGCAGTTTCTGGCCGAGCCTGCCCAGTGAGGGGCCCACGTGGGTGCTAAGCCAGCTTTGATTGTTTATCAAGGAATTACCAAGCCCAGCCAGAACTCATTGGATATGAACAAGGCCCATGAGCGACGTCCAGAAACAGACATCTGACTTCGATATCGCATGTCTGTCGATTACGAAGCCCGCCGTTGGGGTTTGCGTTATGATGGAGCGCGTCCTGTTGTCGTAATTTGAAAAGGGTTTTACGTCATTTTCAAGCGGTGTGAGATGTGCCGGCCAGCATGATCAACTTGCAGACGAGAAAATACGCGATTTCTACATGTTTCTCAAGCCGAGCAATATAGAGCCACTGCTAAGGGAAAGTCAAGTACAACGTCTAGCTAGCTTGGATAGTTGTGCCTCAGTTGCTTTCACTCCCAATTCTTGAATTCCGTTCGAGCAGATGAGTTAGCGGGAGTTTTTGATATGATATTCGGTTTAGGTAGCCAACTGAAACCTGTCTTTACCGGTTCCTGAGGTGCAACTTGCTGCAGTCCATCTGTCTCTGGATTCTCATAAAGCTTACTCTAGATGAGAGCTGCTTATCAGATAATGATCTCATCATGGTCAGCGGTAATTGGGCTCAGCATTGGTCCTTGTCCCTTTCGAATGCAGAGTGCGGGGATGGGTTTACTCTGTGGCTCTGTGCAACATCCTAGGCAACGACTACTTCATGCTCAACCATCGAGCCAGACTTTCTGGTGCCATAGTTCGGGGCCTTTCGGAGATGGCCCGGTCTACCCGGGATTCGGATCCGATTTCTTTTATCTAATGCCGGGGCTCCCGAGGGAAGTAGCCCGAGCCCTGGTTGCAGATCATCTTGGTGCAGGAAGGAAGCTGCAGCAAAAAAGGCCGGTTCTGAACGAATTCCAACTCAATTCAAACCTACAACTTACAACAAATGAGAATAACGATACCAGGTGTATCATATTCTTTACCAAGTGTATCTTTTTCTTGGGCGTGTTCAGTCAGATGGTGGGGCATCAGCATTGATATGTATTTCACTTAACGCTTGAACCCCGCTTAGAAGCATCGCACCTCACCTAGCTGAAAGAATTCTTAACCAGGCTTTCTTAGCCAACTGGAATTCTCATGCGAAGTATTAGCCAGTGTTTGACACAATATTAAGGGGAAAACGCGCCTATGGTAAAGGGAACATCTAGCTGTCCTATGAATATTTTATGCTGATCCTTAGCCTGGGCTTTGGTTTGTATTCGGGGTCATAGTAATCTTGGTCAACCAACCAGTGACCGGCCAAGTTTTTTTTCGACCGCTTGCTCTGGGTTTTGGTGATCAACCTGCTTTGTCAACTGACTCCTCCTTCAACATCAACAACATTCAAATTCGGCAACTCAACCTCGTCTAGACGGCTTTCAAGGAAAGATATGGACACGCGAACAGAGGCGTCCGATGTGACCGAGGCATCGGCAAGATCGCGAATAGCACAGCTCCCGGCGAGCTGTGACCCTCCCCTGGGCAACACCGCCTCGAGACAGCTGGTCTGGATTGTATGTTGTTGTTGAGGCTATCCCCTCAATCTGAACAAGCTACTTACAATTGTCAGGTTTTTGGAGGTACTGGCCAGATGGGCCGCTCCCTCGTCAAATGCGCTCTCTCGCACGGAGACTTGGTGACCTCAGTCGGTCGCGTCTTTGAGACCAGTCCCCGCGATATGGAAGGCATCCACGAGAACTGTTTCGGCGCGTTGTGCGATGTTCGCGCCCGCGAATCTGTGACTCGCGTCGTCGAGCGCACGCTTCAGCACTTTGGACGTATCGATGTCGTCGTCAACTGTTCCGGCTACGGCGTTATCGGCGCCTGTGAGGATCAGGACGAGTACGACATTCGAAATCAGTTTGAAACCAACTTCATGGGCACGCTTCACATCATTCACGCTACGCTGCCCTACTTCCGAAGACAGAACGGCGGCCGCTATCTCATCTTCAGCTCAACATCGGGCGCGCTAGGCGTCCCTGGCTTGGGTCCTTACTGTGCCACCAAGTACGCGGTCGAGGGCCTCATCGAGGCGATGCTCTACGAGACGGATGCCTTCAACATCAAGGCCACACTCATCGAGCCGGGCCATGTCAGGCCCGAGGAGCCCGAAATGCAAGACACGGCGCATCCGACTTCTTGGGGCCACTTTCTTGTCAAACCGCCAAGCGAGACGTACGGGAACCCAACATCGCCGGCCTTGCACGCGCGGCGCATCGTGCAGTGGCTCGGAGACAAACACCGGCCCACGAGCGCCGTCAAGTGCGCTGAGCTCGTGTGGCAGCTCGGACACTGCTCTTATCCACCGCTACGACTGTTGCTGGGAAGCTACGCAATTGAGAGCATCCGTGATCGCATGCGGTCGGTCACGGAGGAGTTGGAGGACTGGAAGCACCTCAACTTTCCGGCTGGGCCGGAGGATGATAAAGAAGCCGGTGAAGAGTCGGCTCAGCCCGAAAATACTACCGAGACTGGCGCCGCTTCGGCTGCTACGTGATGTGCCAATCTACGTAGGGCATCATGGCTGTCCGGAAGTAGAAGAGGCTGTTGCGTGAGACTTGCAATGAGCTTGGGATGGTCTCCCGCCACATGCCTACGTGCAGCCACATTTGATGGTGTTGCTCTTCATACGAAGTTTACGAAGTGGAGCGCCTGCTTAGAAGTCGAGCCCTTGTCTTGGCTGATTCTATACGGGCTCTATACGAACTTCTATGGCTACTTCTGGGCCCTGTCATCAGATGTCATTTGGTCGATGGACATCTGGACCAAAGAGACCGAAAAGCGATCCATGCCTAGTGAGGCAAGACACCCCTGTTTGAATGACTAAGCGAAACGCGCCCCGTTTATCCTCCACGTCTCCCTATCTCTGAGCCCCTCGACATATGCTTTGGCCAGTCGAAGGGAGAAAAATATTCCAACGGGGGGAAAGTCGAGGAACACTCGGACGTGATTTCTACTTTCCTTTAACGCGACTCGCACCGACCACGACGCTGGAAACGACAGCCGATTCCGAAGCCGCCGCTCCCTCTCTTTCGTTTGCCATCAAAACTTCGCTCGACGGCCGAACCCTGCGCTTCCGTCGCATTCCAGCGCTGATCTCGACTCCTACAATCGCTTCCTCCCCCACGCTGGTTCATAATGGCGGATAAGAAGAACGAGGACTATGTCGTCCGCATGGGCGATGACTCCTACGACAAGACGGAAAAGGGTGCCTTCATGGCTCGATCCCCGACCCGCGCTTCCTACGGCTCGAGTCCTGTCGCTGGCATTGAGCAGCTCGAAAAGAGCCCACCTCTGTCCATCGGGGCATACTGCTTGTCCTCGATCAGTATGACCGTTGTGAATAAGTATGTCGTTTCGGGTAGCTTCTGGAACCTCAACTTCTTCTATTTGACAGTCCAGGTATGCTTGTCGCACCGTTGATGGATCTTCAGACATGGCTCTTACCGTTGGTTTCGTATAGGCCATCGTGTGCATTGCCACCATCACAGCGTGCAAACAGCTGGGTTTGATCAAGTTTCTTGCTCCCTTCGACCCCGATCGAGCAAAGAAGTGTACGTCTTCAGACTCTGGAATCCTGCGCTCCTGTCGCTAACATCATGAAGGGTTTCCCATCTCGCTCCTGCTGGTCGGAATGATCTACACCAGCACGAAATCGCTTCAGTTCCTCTCGGTTCCCGTTTATACCATCTTCAAGAACTTGACCATCATTGTCATCGCGTACGGTGAGGTGCTTTGGTTTGGCGGCAGTGTTACCCCTCTGGCTCTCCTCTCGTTCGGTCTTATGGTCCTGAGCTCCATTGTCGCCGCCTGGGCGGATATCCAAAGTGCCATCGCCGGCGACTTTGGCACTACTAATTCGGCGGCTGCCATATCCACTCTCAACGCCGGGTACGCCTGGATGGGCATGAATGTTTTCTGCAGCGCGGCCTACGTGCTCGGCATGCGCAAGGTTATCAAGAAGATGAACTTCAAGGACTGGGATAGTATGTTGCGCCACGCCGCCTTGCTACTCGGAGATGCTGACCTTCTCTAGCCATGTACTACAACAATCTTCTTACGATCCCCGTTCTTGTTGTCTGCTCGCTCGTCACCGAGGACTGGTCCGCCTTCAACTTTGCTCGCAACTTCCCCGAGGAGACGCGCAACAAAATGATCATTGGCATGATTTACTCTGGTCTCGCCGCTATCTTTATCTCTTATTGCTCTGCTTGGTGTATTCGCGTTACGTCCTCGACCACGTACTCGATGGTGGGTGCTCTCAATAAGCTGCCCATTGCCATCAGTGGTCTCGTCTTCTTCGCGGCTCCCGTCACGTTTGGCAGCGTCTCAGCCATTTTCATCGGTTTCGTCAGCGGTCTTGTTTATGCCTGGTCTCGTGTGCGACAGGCGGTTTCTTCTCGGGGTACGCTACCGACGGTGCGGCCAACGATGAGCGCCAGTGCTAAGAGCAGCCGCGATGCCGCCAATTCCTAGACAAGATAGAGAGGGTTACAGCATCAGAAGAGATCTGGTCATGCCAGTAAATCATGAAGTCAAAGAAGTGATGGGTTCTGCAAGAGGGTAAAATAGATGACGACACGTAATGGGGCGGAAGACGTGGGTTTCTCTGCGTGTATACTATTTTAATGAGCACAGGAAACTCTTCGTGCTTGCATAGACAAAGGCGTGACTGGAGTATGAGAACAGGGGGGATATTTACTAAACATCAGTTGATTGATGGTTTAATATACAATACAGACAATGCCAACATATATTAGGACCTGTTTGACAATGTTAGTCGAGGTGGCTATATGCTCTTCCAGGTTGCTCTTTTGCACCTGCGACAAGCAGGTTTACGACTATAGCCAGCTCACGGCCTCACAAGCCCGACGCAAGCCTTGACTTTATCCCCTATAAGAGCCCTATCTACGCCACTTGCCCGAACCAATACTCACATCTTGCGCCGGCACCGGCATTCCAGAACCCAAAGGTATGCCAGATACTGACGGAGTGTCCTCTACTGAGACAACGATGTATCCAGGGATATGCTCTGCGAGTGCTTCGTTTCTGCCATGGACATTAAACTCGTTACCCCGAAGCCACGAGACCCGGCTTTTAGATACAACGGTCCCGACATTTGGCTCAACGACTCGGTGGCCCTCCTCATCGTCGATGCAAGCATGTGACCTATGGGCGTGATCAAGACAAGTATAGCAAATCTCAGGTTATGGCGGAATTGGGAAGCGGCGAGAGCATGGTTCAATGTTTATCAAGAGGAACACGAGGAGCCTCATGAGCAACGATCCTGAACCAGTAGATGCATAACCTCGCGATATGCACATCACACAGCAACGTGCCTATCCGAGATCGGCTCCACGTGGGGCAGACCGAGGACGCCACGAGCCAAGTTCCCCATCCAAGCTTTGCTTTTCTCCAACAAAATGTTGGGGATTGAGAGAATGACGTCTCACATGTTCTCTGTCGAGTCGCCCACCCTTTTTTGACATTTCAACTTTTTTTTGGGAAGCTGTCTCAGTGTCTTGGAAGTCATGGTCTAGAGGGCCTGTGGCCACGAGCGCTCTCAATTTCTCTTCATCTCCTCGCTCCTCATCTCCTGTCTACTTCTTCCCCTGTGTTGAGCATCGCTATCCGTGTACTTCACCGCCGACAAGATGTTGGCATTTCTGCACAGGCGTAGGTTTCCCAGCTTCACTCTCTTCTTCCCCATAAGCTTTTCTAACGTGAGCTTTGGTATAGCGTTTGCGGCCTTGGCAAACACCGTCGGCGCCCCTGCAGACGACCGTGAGTTCCTCCCTCGCCTCTATCGTCCTCGTGTAGCTTCGCCAGCATCCTGACACCTTCAATCCAGTCAAGCTCGTCTTCTCATTCCTAATATCATTCCCGCTCGCGGCTCTCCTCAAGCGCATTCCCGACTCGAGGCCAGAAGCCAAGAACCTCTTCGTCATCGGGTACGACATCGCCGTACAATGCCCTCTACCGCTCGTCCTACTGACACAGCAAATCAAGCGTATCCTTCTTCTACCTCGTCGGCCTCTTTGATCTCTGGGATGGCGTACGCACCCTCTTCATCAGCGCCGGCGGCACATACTGCATCGCCAGGTTCCTCCGCACGAGTCCCTACATGCCATGGATAGGCTTCGCCTTTGTCATGGGCCACATGTCCATCAGCCACATCGCCCGCCAGGCCGCCGACGCCCCGGCCACTGTCGACGTTACGGGCGCCCAGATGGTGCTGCTCATGAAGCTCAGCGCCTTTTGCTGGAACGTTGCCGACGGCCAGCTCCCCGAGGACCAGCTTTCCGACTTTCAGAAGAGGGGCATGCTCAAGGAGCTGCCTCCCCTGCTCGACTATACTGGCTGGGTCCTCTTCTTCCCTGCTCTCTTCGCTGGACCGTCCTTTGACTTTATCGACTACCGTCGATGGCTCGACACAACCATGTTTGACGTGTCCAACGTCGACCCAGCCAAGAAGCCCCCAGTGAGGAAGAAGCGGAAGATCCCTCGAAGTGGCGGCCCGGCAGCCTGGAAAGCCGCAAGCGGTCTCTTCCTCATCGGCCTCTTCATGGGTTTAGGCTCTACATACTACCCCAGCTTGCTAACCTCTGACACCTTTGTCAAGTACGGCTTCCTCCGCCGCGTGTGGATCATGCACATGGTCAGCTTCACAGCGCGGCTCAAGTACTACGGCGTCTGGTACCTCACCGAGGGCTCCTGCATCCTCGCGGGCTTGGGCTACAACGGCGTTGACCCTGTTACGGGCAGGGTCTTCTGGAACCGTCTACAGAACATTGACCCTTGGGCTGTCGAGACGGCGCAGAACCCACGAGGCTACCTCGGAGGCTGGAACATCAACACGAGCAACTGGCTGAGAAACTACGTCTATCTGCGCGTCACGCCCCGAGGCAAGAAGCCCGGGTTCCGCGCCAGCTTGATGACCTTTGGCACCAGTGCACTGTGGCATGGTTTCTATCCGGGGTACTACCTAAGCTTTGTCCTTGCGAGCTTCATTCAGACCGCCGCAAAGAGTGAGTTTGCTCCGAACACTTGCACTCAGGAGCATGATGCTAATGTCCTCTAGACTTCCGCCGCCAAGTCCGCCCCTTCTTCCTCGACCCCCTCACCGGCAATCCCTCCCCTAAGAAGAAGTACTACGATTTCGCATCCTACCTCGCCACCCAGCTCACCTTCACCTTCGCCACAACTCCCTTCCTCATCCTCTCCCTCCAGGGCTCCCTCCTCGCTTGGTCCCGCGTCTATTTCTACGCCGTCATCTGGACCCTTCTTTCAATCGTCTTCTTCGCCTCCCCCGGCAAGGTCGCCCTCAAGAAGCAGCTCGAGAAGCGCCAGGGCCGGGCTAGCGCCAAGCTCGTGCGCTCCATTTCCACGGACAGCCTGACGGGCAAGGAGCCCATCTTGGGTATTTCCAAGGATCCGGAGGGCGATATCAACGAGGCTATGGAGGAGATTAAGGCCGAGATGGAGGTGAGACAGAGGAAGAGCAGGGCTGAGATGGAAGTGAAGCAGGAAAAGGTAAAGGTGGGCTAAAGCTTGAGTGTGGTCCCCCTCATGCGTACGGCGTGGCGTACAACTCATCTCCTCGAAAGAGTGTCCAGTGTCTTGATGGTGTCGTGGTTTCAGTGTTGGAAAGCTTGTAGGCTTGTGGGTGAGCCGTCAATAAATGAATGCATGTATAGTCTCTTCAATAGATTATATATCATAGTCATTAGTCTATGCCTGGGAAAAGCTGCAGCAGCTCTCCAGTGACGCCCAAATCGCCAGGGCCTGTAATTACATGGTATCGTAAAAATGAGGGTCTTCATGCTGTCGTCTTTCTCCCGTCCAGCATTGCTGCCAAATCCAACTATAGTACATGTTACGGAATCATCCACATATGATAGGCTAGTGATACAAATGTCCATGTAGGTATTCAAGGTGAGGAAGGTTTGCAGTGTTGCAAGTGGTAGGTAATAGAAATTCCATGGGAAGGTGTGTCGTGAGTTTTGCACAAAAAGGAATTCAAAAAGAGAAAATCGTATGTCGTTGAAACGTTGAGACATGAAAAATCCAAGACAAAACATCGTGTCTCGGTGAAAGGATATGTTCAGAAAGAAATCGTTCGTCGTTGAAGCTTTTTTGACAAAAATGCGTAAAGATCGTAAGACTTGTAAAGGGTCGAAGTGATTCGATAAACAAAAACAGAGTATCGTACGTGATGCGTCGTCGTCAATCGTTAAGATGCCGTGAAGTTCCATATAGGGTTCAGGGTCAAGGGATGTTGTCCCGGTCCAGGTCATCAAAACGTGATGTCTTCTTGGTAATTGGTATTAATGACCCCAGCGTTGTTTAACGCCGACAACGATAAGTGTGATGATGGCGCCGAGGACAAGCATGCCGATGATGGACATGCCGCGGTTGATCTTTCTCCACCAGATTGCGCTCTTAAAGACGGCATCCTCTACGAGGTTCGTCTTCCTGGATGGGTCGTGTCGTACATGTAGTTTGGATCTGCTGTGATTACGCTCAGTGTCCTCCGACTGAGTTGCTGGATTAAGTGGAATGAATGCAGCAAATATCCAAGCTAAAGACCTTGTTAGAATCGATTGCTCAGCGCCAGAATATGCGAATAGTACTCACCCAGCGGGAAGATGAATCCCACCACAAACATGGTGACCTGAGCATTGCGTCGCCCCGTCAACTCGCTTCGTGCTTCCCAGTCCGCGGCTGGAGGCTGCCAGATGCTGTGTCGAATTGGTCGTCGATCGCGAGCCAGGTGAGGGGACCAGATGCTAGAGGTCTGCTTCTTCATGCTACGTACAACGGCCACTACAGGGTGAGCTGGTGCCGGAGTGATCTCCATGGAACCTGCACCTGACCGTGGCCGAGAGAGAGGTTCCCGAGGTCGGCGTCGAGGGTTGCGGATGTCAGCAGCATTGCCATCCTGACTGGGTGATCTGCTGAGAAAGGATCCAGGAGGCTGGCTATCACTGAATTCGGAGTACATAGACTCCATGGACGGCTGAGCAGCCAGCCATTTTCGTTCGCCGCTACCATAGTAAAGTCTAGATACAGTCAATTTCATATTCATTGGTAGAGCGTCACTCCTTTTCACTCACTTTGCCCAGGTTGGAACGGCAGCATTGAAGCTAGCAGTTGATCGTAGGCTGCGGTCAGAGGCATTGCTCGACAAAAATCTTCCTATTCGGGTCCGCGAGTGGCGATGCAGTACTTCCAGATCCGCGAGTCCGTCGCCATCCTCATCATGGTCGCGAATAAGACGAATGGTCCCTGTGGCAGGATCGCGAGGCAAACTCCGAATGTACGCTGTTGTTGGAGAGTCCAGCGAATTGCTTCTTGAGTGAGAAGGACTTTCCATATGCTCCTCGAGGCCGCCGAGCGAAGAGGCCATGCTCAAGACATGCCTGCTGTGACAGCTACCCATGCCACTACCGCGTCGACCGGAGATGGAGGCGAGCGATAGAGCGCGGGATGCGGGCTCGCTATCTCCCTCGCTTTCGGACATGACGGTTGAGAGCTGACCGCTCCATTGGCGGAGGCGAGGCGTATTTATATTAGGCCGGTTTTGACTGGCAGCAGAGTCATACCAGCTTGGGCCGGCGTGGTGCAGAATCGTGGCGGGCCCAACAAATAGGCCACGGGTAGCCTCTTGGGTGAAGATTGTCGACAGGGAGGTCAGTGATGTCGTCCGAATCGTCTCGCGAGACCGAGATTTGACAAGGCCAAAAGTCTCTGAGGATCGCCTCTTCCTTGGTCGCAGCGGGGGGACAATGAGACTCTCCTGGGAGAACTCAGGTCGAACACGGCTCTTGACGGCAACAACGGAGGAAGAGGCTGAGTGGCCACCATGAACTACGTAGTTTGCTTCGCTGTCTCGAGTCTGCGGACGAGTATTGTCATGCAAGGAGGGATCCGCCGAGGAAGGATCGCCGATCAGCTCGATGTTGGAATGAATGGATGAAGGTGGCAAGCTGGTTAGGTCGGCAACGGCCACAGGAGAGCTCTGTCCGTAGACTTTGTAGTTCGTCCTCTCAGAAAGAGTTGATTTTGTTTGTTCGGAAAGAGAGGACTGAAAGGATGTCTTTTGAGTGAGCAATTGCGAAGACGGGCCTACTCCTGGGTCGGGGAGGTCGATCTCGGGTAGAGGGGGTAGAGACAGCTCAGGAGGTCCTGATGTCTGTGGCTGCTTCTGTTTCACATCAGGAGTCCTGGGCACCTTGCGCAAGCCCCCAAACATACGGTAGCTCCATGGCGAGGAGTTGTCGGGACTGGAAGCATCTCTCGGCGGGGAAGAAACAATTGGCGACTTAGAACTTCGTTCGGTGAGGGGAGTCAAGGGAGAGCTTGGACGGCTTGGGCGGTCATCGCTGAATGTGCCAAGGGACCCCCGGCCATAGGAACTGGAGCCAGTGGTCAAGGATGGGGGAAGAGACCACAGAGACTCAACTCTCGATGAAGTGGAGACATCATGAGGATGCACAGAAAATGTCTTGTTGGCGTGTACATTGATCACTTTCCGGCGGGATGCGGGCCTCGGAGAAGTCGACGGTTCACGAGAGGGTGGATGTGAAACATGGGAAGTGTCGTTGTCGACATCGGCCTGCGGCGTCCAGGGAGAAGTACTCAATTCGGCGTCAGAGGATCCGAATTGGGAAGGGCGTCTCAATGGTGAAGGAGAGAGCACAGCAGTCCGAGTTCTGGCCCTCTGCAGGGATGGTGAGGGAGTTTCAAAGACAGGACTGGAGGAATGCACTGGGGAGCAGTACGTTTGACTAAGTCCCGGGTCGGTTTCGGTACTCGCATCGGCGTATGAGACCGGTCGGGATGTGCCTGTGCCATCGGAGGCGATTCGGGGCGGACTATAAGGAACGACTCGGATCTGGAGGCGGTTGTTCTGAGAGCTGGTACGCTCGTGCAATATCCGTCGCGGCGGAGAGCTAGACGGCGAACCCGACATGCTCTACGCACTAGGCGGCAAAAGCCGTACTTTCCACAACATGAGGAGACAAAACAGAAGCTGTCGATTCTTGTCCCCCAAACTGGGCAAGATCAATTGATCTCAAATTGAAATACCGTTGAGGCTCGGCGCAGGCGTAGACGTCGATTCGGTCGGGGCCGGAGGTGGGTCGAGAGTTTCGGAGGTCGAGACAATGGGCCACGGCCGGGCAATCGGAGAGGATTGGCAGAGGAATTAAGAGCCACAGTGTTGATATGGCATTAAGAGAGCACCAACAGTTTCGAGCAGAATAGAATAATCAAAATGCAAAGCAGCCCAATTCCAGATAGCCAAAGTAGACCAAGTTATCATGAGGTGGATCGTGAGGTCTCGTCTGTCTGTTGGAGGGAGCACCGAGGAGTCTGGAGAGGACCGAAACCGGAAAGAACCAAGAAGAAGAGAAAGAACAATTCAATCAAGCAACAACGAAGGCAGCAAGGAGTGTGAGAAAGACCAAAGACTGAATGAGTGACTGGCCAGTGGCCGATTATAGCGAATGTAGGACGGTTGGAGAAGAGCGAAACGAGAGACAGGAAGAGAAAGACGAGCGGCGGGCGGGTAGCTTCAAGAGGAAAAGGACACCCACCTGCGACCACAGGCGGCAGGAGCAGCGGCCAGCCAAAGTTAGAACAAGCTGCTCGGAGGCTGTCAAGCGATCTCACTAGCACTAGCGAAAGTAGGTAGGGTAGGAGCGACCCGAGCACACAGACGATGGGGAAAGGGCGCGACTTCCTTTACAGGCCGTCTCCCGTCCGGCTGTCGCCTGTCCGGCTTCAGGCTCCGGAGCCATCTACAGCAAGGCCATGGCGCCGCTATTGGGCCCCCTGGAGCCAGTGACGTGGAGTGAATCAGCGGGAGAAGGGCCGTGGGCCAGTTGTTGGAAGCGCCAATTGCGGCGATTCTGCAGCTAACGGGATGGGATATTACCTTGCTGCGGCAGGGTTTCTCCTGCAGGCGCGGTGCGGTGATGGGGCCGTTGAGTCCAGGGGTACGAGAGCTAGAGGACAGAGAGATAGGGATAGGGGGGATCTGACACTTTCACAAGACACCGCAACTTTGGCGAGACATGGTGGGTTGAACGAGGGTTTTCCCCTTTCAATGAACAGCTTGGGGTGGGAAAGGAACGGCGAACCGATCACGGATCTCAGGAGCTCAGATCAAAAAGATTGCCCTTTTGGATGCGCTGTGAGCTCTGATTTGTCCCTCGAAGCCAGGAGGTTGAGAGCGGTGGATTGGACTTTCGAGGTTGTGGGCCAGATCTGTCTGAACTGATTGGGTTGTCGAGATACTATTGGCCGGTGGGGTTTCTCTGTGGACGCCCAATAGCACAGCCTTCCTTGCAACCCATGCTGTGCCGCTGACCTCTGCCTTTCTGGAACAGCGACAGGGCAAAAGACAAGGCCTGGAGAAATTACTGGGACCACCTACGCCAGGTGGCAGCCCATCAATGGGTGCTCCACGCTGAGCCCAGACACTCATGACGATGTACCGGCAGCAGCACCAAGGTCACAGCATCTGAGTCGAAGAGATCAACAACTGCCAGCCATTCAACCGAGCAAACCCCAGGATAGCTACGGCACCTCGTCAAGAAAATATGCAGTTTTTCAAGTACAACAGGTCATCAGGGTCGTGAAAACTGGTCGCGTTCCGCTGGCGTTTGTTTTACTTGAGTTCTTCCAACTACCTATTCTGAAGTGGTCAGGTACATCTCACGCCTATCAATTTCGGCGCATCTGCGTGTACAGTCTCTTGTCTCGGCGCCTGTTCCAATCCACCTGCTGAGAGGCAGCGCCTCTCGAAACCGCGACCTGCAGACGCCCAAAACAGCCGTGACCTGACCTGAACTCTCTCCATCAGGCCGTTTTAAGGTCTGTCAGATGCATATCTGTCTCTCTTTCTTTCGCGGATTAGGGCATCCACAGCCATTCCTCGGCGGCGATTGGCAATGTAACCAGACATCTGCTTAAGCTTTGACTAGCTTTGAGCCGCCGTTTAATGGTTTGGCGCGCGCGCAATTTATCGGCTCCGTTCTACGTGTCAGGCCCGCGTTGCACATGTTTGTTAAGTCGCGTCTCCTTTTTTAAGCGTCCCATGGGCGCTTTCCGTCCTCCGTCATCGATTCAGGGGATCTGGCGGGAGAGATTTGTTCGCTATGTGGTTTTGAAGTGCACTATACCCTTTGAGCAGCACCCATCTTCATCAGGGCTATTAACTGGTTTCTGGTCCTGTCTTTTCTCCAATGTCTCGGATAGAGGCCTAGCTCTGTCAGGGAATATTATGTCAAGACATGGCCCCAGCGAGAAATGTGAACGTCTATATAAATTCTCATGCCATCATACCTCTCGGCTCCTTCGGTACGGGTAGATACGTTAGCCCGGATCATCGCGTACCCACCTTCTAAGACATCTTGTTATCCTACTCCGTATGTCCTTACGCATCGGGCGCCTTGCGGAACAGTCTCCCCTTGGCGTCAGGGCCCGTTTAACCTAATGCAGGTACCGTCGCCCACCGGGCTCATCTTGAATCATGCCCTTGCCTTAGGTAAGGGGATATTGGGAGGGAACTGGTGGTGGCTGAGCAGCAGGTTTTCTTGATTCTCAAGAGTTGGATGCGGCTACTCCGTACAGATTATACTGGTCATATTTTGTCCCGTGGTCTCATTCATAAAATATTCTCTTTCAAGCATTTAGCCCGGTCTCATGATTTCGGTTCGCCAGAGCATCCGTGTCTTATTATTAGTACATGTTATGAGAGACATTATAGGCCCTCATCTCCGCATAATTTCGCTTCCTAATAATTTATGTACTATGTATCATGAGCTCACCGCATAACCCATGACCCATATGCACGGTAAGATGAAGGACAAATATTACCAAGGAAAGTGCTCCGGTTATTCCTCATTAGCTCGACAGGGCCTTGCACATCTTTTTGTCAGAGCAAGTGATCGTCAGTTGGGAACTTATCGGGTTGTTTTTATTCCCGGCCCCCATGCTGACCCAAGCGTACCAAGCCAGTGAAAAGGACAGACACATCAGAGAACAATAGTGTCAACCTCCAACAGAGAACAATGAGCTCAACCAGTTGTGGCTGGCGATAACATCTGTGCTTTGCCCTTTTCTTCTAGCTCGGTTTTCTTTGAATGGCTTCTCTTTGATAGAAGAGTGCCGTAATGCTGACTTTTTTCTCTCTCGTTTGCCCCTTCAGATTCCTTCATCTCCGTTTCTCGTTTTGACCCAGCTTCTTCAATCCCTCCCATCTCTCCCTCTCTTTCCCTCTCTTCTTTGTACGTCCAACTTTCCCCTCTTCACCCCTCATCGAAAGCTTCCGAGAAGAAAATATACATTTTCACGCCGTATCAAGCTTCAAATGTCTACCTCTAGTTTGGCTGGGTTCGCACCGCCTCAGGCCGCGGCCTTGTTGGTGAGCCTCACCTGTTCTTAGTCCCAACTTGCAACTCGCGATCCGCCTCCACGATTCACCCTCAACCCTGGCTCATCTTAACCCTCTGCTTCTCAATATCAAGAGTTATATCTCGCTTCACTCAACCGTATCTCACGTGGCGCAACATACTGACTCACATCCTCTGAAAAAAAGGTCGTCTACTGTCTCGTCTATGTCGTTCCCCTGTACTTCTCAGCCGCCACCAGGCCATCGCCAACCCGCACCAGGGATGCCCCCGAGGCGATCCGCGCGCGTATCTTTGTCGTCTCGCTCTCGACGGCCATCTGCTCCCTCGTGACACTGCACCTACTCACGAATTATGCCGGCATCGCCGTTCCTGAGCCCTTGCACGTCATGGGCTACTGGCCGCCTGGTTTTATCGATGCTGCCCGAGCGCTCTGGTTGACAGCCTTGCTCTTCGCTGGGCCTCTGTACGAGTTGCTTATCGTTGATGGCGCTGCTCAGCAATGGCTTCGTCTCGAGCCTCTCAGGGACCTCTGGACTGACTGGCCCACCTGGAGAAACTTGGTAGCGGTACGTGCGTTCTCTCGTTTGCTGCCATGTCCGTGTCTTGAATCCCTCATATCATCCATGCTGCCCCTGTCAATCCCTCGTCAATTCACCCCACAGCCGTCTCGTCTTCAGCCTCCTTATCACACCGCTTCTTGTCTCTGTCTGCCTCGAGTTTTCTCCTCAGTGCTAATTTGCCCAAAGGGCCCGATCACCGAAGAATGTCTCTTCCGTTCTGCGGGAGTCCCACTGTTGCTCCGATCCGGAGCTGGTCTTACCGGCACAATCTTTCTATCGCCGCTCATCTTCGGACTGGCTCACCTTCATCACTTCTATGAGTTCCGCATCACACATCCTCATGCTCCTCTCCCCGTTGCCATTGCTCGGTCTCTGTTCCAGCTTTCTTATACTTCATTGTTTGGTGCGTATGCCACCTTCTTGTTCTTGAGGACTGGCAGTCTCCTGGCTGTTGTGCTTGTTCATGCTTTCTGTAACTACATGGGCCTTCCACGTCTTCGGGGCCAGGTCGACCCGTATTGGCTACCAGAGGGTGATCCGTCTGCTGCCTCGCCCCGGAAGATCTGGACAGGTATTTACTACTTGCTGCTAGTGGGTGGTCTGGTGACTTGGTGGCAGAACTTGTACTCATTGACCGAAACTCCCATGGCTTTGGCCAAGTTCTAAGGTTGTTTCTGTTCATGCACACTGATTAAGGACTTTTCAAATGATGCAAGAAATAAATATAAGAATCCCTCAAAGATTGCGCCTTGACCTTGTTTTGCACGGTTAGTTGAAAGCCCGAAGAACTAGTTTGGGCTTCTGTCTGTGCGCGTGATGATCAAGTCAGCTTTCAGACGTGGGCACACTTCAGTCATGTGTTAATTCTAGAAGCCTGCGAGAACCGTGTGGTTGTTTCAGGGGGTGCGAATGGGAGCCTTTTGTATGCCATGGCTATGTGGCTGCTATCTGGAAACCAGGCATGGATCCTGGCATCGTAAAGTCATCGTCGTCGCCGCCTCTTGTTCCCCGACGATGACGAAGTGAGCCTCGATCTCTAATCTCTGCATCACCGCCGCGCGCCTCCTCCCGCAAGTCTCGACCAACATCCTTACCCTTAGACCGACCAATAGATGCACTTCCCTCAGCCAACCCGTCGTCTGGTCCTCTGGTGTTCCTCTTCCGCGGCCACAGACTTGGAAGGGCAATCTCCTGAAACCGCGGCTCGACAGCTCGCTCGTCGAACCACCGGTGGAGGCGGGCTTCGACTAGCTGTGCAATTTTGGGGACGTCCTGTAACCGAGAGCGGCTGCCTAGAAGACTTCTAATGGAAAAGTCCAGCCGGTAGTCGTCTAGGAAGTTGAATATCATCCTAGTGGGTTGAGAAGGGTTGCTGGGAATGAAGGATATTGAGAGTGTGCCACTGAACCTGACCACTGAGACGGCCAATGCGACAGGAAGCACCGCCGACAGCCTCTTTGGGTAGTTGAGGAGGAGCTTTGTTTCCACGGCGAGGGTGAGCATGTCGCTCAGGTCGACGTCCATCCGAGCCTGCAACCGTGTGCCGTCTCTCGCTGCCGTGGCTGGGTCAAACTTTTTGCCAATACCGAGGCTCATTCCATCTTCATCAACGGGAATGATGCGACAGTTACTAAAGATAGGAAAGTCCTCGCCCAAACTCAGTTCCGTAACTCTGATCTCGTCGACAAAATCCGGCCGCGACGTCCCATTCAACGCCTTGGAGAGCGAGCCGAGAATAGCATCATCATGCTGAGCATCACTGCGAAACTGAGCAATAGTCTGCGCAATGAGGACGTTGAACCAGTCGAGACTCTCGGGCTGGTGGCTGTCGACGTTGTAGTACGTCTTGCTCAGGATGGAGCCGATGGTGAGCACAGGGGGGTTTCTAAGTACGGTCGACTTCTTCCGGTTCAACTCCCTGTCCTGGCGGTTACCAGAGCTGCGAAGGCTGAGTAGGGAACGCTTGTGAGCGAGGGTTCTTGACCGCCGCTCGGTGGCTCGCAACGAGGCGGTGACGTCTGGTGAAGGAGGGTCGCCGAAGATGAAGAACTTGATGAAGGCGGCCAGCACAAGGACGACAGAGAGTTGTCCAACGATGAGGCCCTGTGTGAAGGACAGGCTGGTCATTAACGGAAAAAATTGTGTTAGGCTATGTAGTTCTCATGATGAAGAGTAGGTACATCGTCTCAGACTCACGTCGGTTCGACTGACTGGGGGCAAGTATCGCCCGCCATGGCTCTGGATGAAGATGACCCAATTGGCGGCTAAAGCTTTCGCACCCTGTAGTATAGCCTCAAAGAGATATCACTTGGTTAAAAGACAAATGACCAGCATGGCGACGCTCCTCTCGATTTTGGTGCTTGATGTCAGCGAGGACTCATGATGAACCACGTCTTTTGAAATAGTGGAGCTACGTACTCTTCGCAAGTCGGCGTTATGCAGCTTGCGGGGCGGCCATGCTGTTATTGATCTCACCTACATGACGTCCTCACCTGCCCTCCCTCCCAACAATAACTTTCCTCCAACAGTACAGCAATCATTCCGGCACATTAAAACAATCCCATAGAATCCATCCGGTTATCCAGAGCATTCCATCGACTACAGGCGCTACTCTTCAGATAATTGGCAAAGGCATAGCACTCGGCGCAGCCCCGGCGAGCTGCCCCAACCCATCATGGACGTCGCCCAGGCTATTTCAGGATACATCACGAGGGTGGTTTCGACGAGCGATACGTCGTCCGCCAAGATGAAAATCCTACTACTTGACAAAGAAACCGTTTCCATCGTCTCAACTGCGGTTACACAGTCATTCCTCCTCAACCACGAGGTGTACCTCATCGACCGCCTTGATAACTCGACCCGTGAGAAGATGCGGCATCTACGATGTCTCTGCCTCGTGCGGCCGTCGCCCGACTCTATCCAGTTCCTCGTAGATGAACTACGAGATCCCAAGTATGGAGAGTACCATTTGTATTTCACAAATGTGGTCAAGAAGTCTTCACTGGAGCGCTTGGCCGAGGCGGATGATCACGAGGTGGTCAAGGTGGTCCAAGAGCACTTTGCGGACTACATTGTCATCAACCCGGATCTCTTCTCTCTCGGATTCACCCTCCCGCAGAATCGCATTTGGGCCGGAAGTTCAGATACATGGAACCCTGACTCACTACAGCGATGCGCCGAGGGTCTCATCGCTGTGATGCTCTCACTTAAGAAAAAGCCCCTCATCAGATATCAGAAGACGAGCCCTCTGGCAAAGAAACTGGCAACCGAGGTCCGCTATCTGATGACCCAGGATGACCAGCTGTTTGATTTCCGAAAAGTCGATACCCCTCCGATTCTTCTTGTCCTGGATCGCCGAGAAGATCCCGTGACGCCGCTGCTTACCCAGTGGACATACCAGGCCATGGTTCACCACCTACTTGGCATCAAGAACGGCCGTGTTGACCTAAGCGACGTTCCAGAAGTTGGGCCAGAGTTGAAAGAAATTGTCCTGTCTCAAGATCAGGATCCATTCTTCAAGAAGAACATGTTTTTGAACTTTGGCGACTTGGGAGGCAACATCAAGGAGTATGTTGGACAGTTTCAGTCCAAGACGAAGAACAACGAGAACATCGAGTCAATAACAGACATGAAACGATTCATCGAGGAGTATCCAGAGTTCAGAAAACTCTCTGGCAACGTGAGCAAGCATGTCACACTGGTGTCAGAACTCAGCCGGCGGGTGGCAGCTGAGAACTTGCTCGAAGTCAGCGAGCTGGAACAAAGCCTGGCTTGCAACGACAATCATGGGACTGATGTAAAGGTAATATCGCTCTGGTGAGAAACTTTGACAGCTACTAATTCAGGTGCCAGAATATTCAGCGACTTATTCAGTCTCCAAACGTAAACCCGGAGAGCAAAGTAGGCCTCGTGGCCTTGTATGCCCTCCGTTATCAGAAACACCCCTCGAACTCCCTCGCCATGCTCACGGACCTTCTTGTGGCCGCTGGCAATGTTCCTCCCCGGGATGCAGATTTGGTCGACAAGCTAGCGGCGTATCACACATCTCTCCAGGTGTCACAGTCGCAGGGTGGAATTTCAGACATCTTCGAATCAGCGGGCATTTTCTCCGGCGCCACCAACCGCTTCAAAGGACTTAAGGGCGTAGAGAACGTCTACACACAGCACAGCCCACTTCTCGAGGCTACTCTTCAGAACTTGATTAAGGGGCGGCTGAGGGAGCAGCAGTATCCCTTCGTGGAGGGCGGAGGCTCTACTAAGGACAAGCCTCAGGACATCATCGTGTTCATTGTCGGCGGCGCTACGTATGAGGAGGCCAAGATGATTGCAGGCTTAAATGCCACGAGCCCTGGCATTCGCGTTGTCCTTGGCGGTACGACGATTCATAACTCGGCGACATTCTTGGAAGAAATTGACGATGCGGTCACTTCGTGGCCAGAGTCTCGGGGCAGGCGATAGATGGGCAAAAGAAGGCGTGGGCTTTTATTTGTTTATTACAGCGACAGCTTTTCAAGCATGTTTTGAGCCAGAAGTCCTCAATGACTCTGTCTACAGGGGTCCAAGACGACCTCTGGAAGGTCTCTGTAGCGGATAGCTTGAGCTTGGTATTTGGTTCGACTCGGTAATCTCATATCTCTGCTAGACGAAACCCCCTTAATAGCAACTTATTCGACAGCGCCTCGAATTTCAACATTGGCCGTCATGAAGGCGAATTTTCCATCCTCAACGACGACATGCAATGCGTTCTCTATTGAGGCCCAGGGCAGCCGGTTGGCGGCGTCAATGGCAAAGTAGCAGGCGACGGCATCTTGCGACCGTTTCCAGCGACTCGACGTAAGCCGAATCCTCGCACATCCCTCCATCTTGACCTCTTGTCGCATCCGCAACTCAACTTGTCTAATATTCGCCGCAGCCCCTTTGATGTCGTCGTAATCGGAGGCGGCCATGCCGGCGCTGAGGCATGCGCCGCGGCCGCGCGAGCTGGCGCACGAACGGCCTTGATTACCCCCAAGATTGACAACCTGGGAACATGTTCCTGCAACCCGAGTTTCGGAGGCATTGGCAAGGGTACCATCCTTCGCGAGATCGATGCGCTTGATGGTCTGGCTGGGAGGATCATCGACAAAGCGGGCGTGCAATTCCACATGCTGAATCGACGGAAAGGAGCGGCTGTTTGGGTTTGTACACAACGAATTGCGCTGTGAGGCGAGAACTAATGGATGTCGCAACAGGGTCCCCGTGCTCAGATCGATCGAAGCCTGTACAAGAAACACATGAGGGAGGAACTGTCTTCGTATCCGAATCTATCCATCGTCCTCGACAGCGTGTCCGATATCGTCCTTTCGCACCAAGAGCCAATAGACGGCACCTCGAGTCGCATTGCCGGTGTGCGGCTTGAGTCGGGCCAAGTCCTCCCAACGAGCAAGGTCATCATCACAACAGGGACGTTTCTAGGAGGCGAAATCCACATTGGCCTCGAGTGCTATCCTGCCGGTCGAATCGGGGAAGCGGCGACTTTCGGCCTGAGCAAATCGCTGCGAGAGGCGGGTTTTCAACTAGGGCGTCTCAAGACGGGCACACCTCCTCGTATCGCTCGCGAGAGCATCAACTTTGACATGTTGGAAAGGCAGCACGGCGACAACCCGCCGTCTCCATTCAGCTACCTCAACGACACGGTGGCGGTAAAGGAGCAGCTCACCTGCGGCGTGACATACACCAACGAGAGGACGCACCAGATCGTACGGGATAACCTCGACAAGACGATCCACATCCGCGAGACCATCAAGGGTCCGCGGTACTGCCCCTCTCTCGAGTCCAAGGTTATCCGGTTTGCCGACAAGAACCGGCACATCGTGTGGCTTGAGCCCGAGGGCTTCGACAGCCCCGTTGTCTACCCAAATGGATTGTCAATGACGATTCCCGCAGAGGCGCAGGAGCAAGCTTTGCGCACAATCCCGGGCCTCGAAGATTCCAAGATGCTTCAGCCCGGATACGGCGTCGAATACGACTACATCGACCCCCGCGGCCTCAAGTCCACACTGGAAACAAAGGCAATCGGCGGCCTGTATCTGGCCGGCCAGATCAACGGAACGACAGGCTACGAGGAGGCAGCGGGACAGGGTGTTCTCGCGGGCATCAACGCGGGCCGCGCTGCCAAGGGCCTCCCAGGCGTGTCTCTATCGCGAGGCGACGGCTACATCGGCATCATGGTCGACGACCTCATCACCAAGGGCGTCACAGAGCCATACCGAATGTTCACCTCACGCAGCGAGTTCCGCATGGCCGCGCGGGCCGACAACGCCGACTTTCGGCTCACATCCAAAGGCCACGAATGGGGCGTCATATCCGAGAAGCGATGGAGCGCATACCGAGACGAGCGCCAGCAGATGGACGACCTGACAAAGGCTCTGCAGTCTGTGTCCCTCAGCCCGACGCAGTGGATCGAAAAGGGGTTCCATCTCAAGCGCAACACGGCCCGCCGCGATGGCCTCGACATGCTGCGCCTCTCCAGCTCGACCACGCGCATCGAGCTTGAGCAGCTGACGCCCGTGGTGCCCGAGATCATGGCCTACTCGTCGCGCGTGCGCAACCGCGTCGCGATCGAGGCCTTCTACGCGCCGTACATCAAGATGCAGGCGACGGAGCGCAGCCAATTCGCCAACGACGAGCGGGTCCGCATCCCCCTGAGCCTGGACTACGACGACATTCCCGGCCTGGCGCTCTCGGAGAAGGAGGCGCTCAAGGTGGCGAGGCCTGAGACCCTTGCGCAGGCGAGACGTGTTGAGGGTGTGACTCCTGCGGGGAGCTTGCGGCTGCTGGCGTACGTTCGGCGGAGGCCGTCTCGGGACTTCTTGAGTGGCATGAGTGAAGTCCCATGAGGGGGTCATTGTACGTAATGTAACGAACGCATTGTTGAGTGTACGATATCGAGACGGAGCATCGAACCCGGCGTTGTGGGAAGAGGAAATCAAAGCGTCCAAATCCTTCATGTACAATTCCTAAAAGCATATTTACACATTCATAGGGCTGCGGATGGGGCACATGACCATGAGCCAACATGGCATATCATGCATCCATTGTACATGCATATATTGATACAAAGGGGTGTACATAGACGCCGCAATCTCAAGGTTACGGGCCGCAGCAGGCGCTCTCCTCTTTCTTCACTCACACATTGCTTTGACTCCCCAACGAATTCGCGCCGCGTCCGGAAGTGAAAGCGCATCTGGCTTCTTCCTCACCGATGCCGTTCTAACCGGAGCAGCCTTTCCCACCGGCTGCAGCTGAGGAGTCTGGGGCCAGCATCCGAATTTAGAAACTCTAGGGCTTCTTCGGCTTGTTGAGGATCTTGACAGCGTCTTTGGTGTAGACATAACTCGCTCCGCTCCAGACAGTGGTCGCAGCAACGACATATCTATCCCCGCGTTAGCCAACAAAGCACAGGCCCAGACTCTTCGGTGTAACTCACTGCATGACCGTCAGAGCAGGCGACAAGTCGGCGCCAACGAGCGGCGCAGCTGTCGTGGCCCCGATGAGCGCCAGCTGCAGAAATGTGTTGTACTTGCTGATCGTCGTGGGATGCACCTCGGCCGACGGCAGCGAAAAGTCCCAGTAGCGGGCAAAGGTCTTGGGCGGCGGGAGGGAGATCCAGCGGTAGTAGATTGCTGCTATGCCGAGGCCCACGTCGCGGCCGAGGATGATGCCTGCTACCCAGACTGCACACACGCAGCCGTTAGTTGCATCGACGGTTTATAGGGAGAAGGGGGACGTACGAGGCAATGCTCCCTTGACGGCAAGACACACAGTCAATATCGTCATGAGGATCTTGTCCGCCATCGGATCAATCACAGTCCCCACGACCGTCTTGCGGTCCCATTTCCGCGCAATCCATCCGTCCAGCAGATCCGTCACGCCAGCGTAGGCGAACAGTCCCACGGCCCAGGCGTGCTGCTCGTGCAGAACGAGGTAGCCGATCACGGGCGCGGCAGCGAGGCGTGTAAAGGTCAGGATGTTGGGCAGGGTGTAGATGTCTTCGTGGAGGACGGCGGCGCGGGAGGGCGTCTTTTTGGCGGCATTGTGAGTCGGAGTAGTTGGTTGCGAACTAGAGCGTGCCAGGTCAGTCTGGTGTTGTTGAGCCCGAGCACAAGACAGCTTACCCAACACGTCGCTCCTCGGGCTGCTTCGTCTTCTGGTCCAACAGAGTCTGCGCCTTGGTAAAGAAAAGACACCTCGTCGATCCCAGTCCCGTCCTCGGCGCAAAGCTCGGCGTGGCAGGCTTCGACCTGGCAGCACGCCTAAACCCCGGGGCCACCCGCCCAGCCAACCTCACAGAAAGCAGCATCTCTCAGCGCCTGTCTTCGTTTTCGTGGCCTTGATTCGGTCTCGCCCGTTTGGCCCCAAGATCAGACGGTGGAGTTTAGACCCCCGTTAACAACCCCAGACCTCAGCATGTGAATAAGCCTGTCAATCCGCGCACGTGAGGTCCAGGACCAATTGGGCAGCTTCAATTGGCTCTTCCCCACTCTCGGCACTCATCGGCCGAAGTGGGGTTCATCGCCCGGGAACAGCACAAGCGAGAATCCGGAAAGTTTCCTCTCCAACGGAGCCGAAGTGTTGCACTTTTGACTTTTGACAAGCCGTGGCCTTTTTTCTTAGTCATCAACCACGACTTACATTCGCGTGAGAACCAAGGCCAGTAAACCGTAATTGGGTATACAAGAGCACCACTTGCTGGTGCAACTGAGCACTACCGCTACATCCATCTCGCACGTCCGTGCTCCAATGGCTTCAGATATGCTCCGAGAGTTTCCTCCCCTCCCCCCTCAGCCTTAAAGCATCATGCCATCCATCAGGGGCATGGCAAGGGAAAGGTGGTGCACAGCAGTACCGAGTACAAGCTCCAGTATCTATACTTGCAGTGAACCCCTGATTGCTCTGCTTACCTAGACAACAATGGCGGATACTGCCAGACCCTGCACCTCACCAGCTCGTCAAGACGATCATCTTTTAAACAGCAGTGTTACTTCGCATCTATCGCGCCTAATGTCGAGCAATCCTTTGCTATACTCGTAGAAACAATAATAATAACTATTATAATAACCACCAAGCTCCTTATTCTCCCCTGCTTCCTTGACAATAAAAATGAAAACACAACCAACCACTCCCAAAAACGCCCATAGGGTCGAATACCTCCTCCATCCCCCAAGAGCAGGGAGGGCATTGTGTGAATAAACTGTAATGTCCAACTTTTCCGCGTTCCCAAATATCCCTTTCCAGTTACCACCTTCCTGAGCCATCACTGATCGTGACTAACCAAATCGTCCCAAATATTCCCTTCGTTTGATACTCCATGCCCGCTCCTTTGATTCCCATGATTCGTTGCCGCAGGAGGCATCCCTCGCGGGATCCTATGTCTGCTTTCTGTGAAGCAAACATCTAGTGCCTGTATTGTGTAGTCGCCAAAACACACTCAATGCCGCCCTGTGATGATGTGTGATACATGTTCCCGTCCCATGCAGTTCCATGCATTGTGTTCCGTTGAAAGGGATTCCACATGAGCCCCAAAGACCGGAACACCAAAACCCCGATCCCAGTACAGTTACAAAGGTCCGCCCAGTCCAAGCCACTCAAAGAAAAATAATACAACACAGTGAAAGCTGAGCGAAAACCATTCCGAGATAAAGCAATATCCGAAAGAAAACTCCTAGGAAACTCCAAAGGAACCCAACACCCATGTCATGGTTAATCCTAATCTTCAATCCGCCCTTGCCGGCTCGATCCTGCTCGCTGGCCCACCTTGTCCATGAAACAAAAAACAAAGGTATCATCGATGCTGTTGCTCGCTCCAGTCCGGTCCGGTCTCAAAATCGATTCCCGTCGAATCGACTAGGATCCGTTAGGCCACTGCTGGGATCCTCCAGGAGGTCCATCCCCTCCATAGTATTGCTGATGATTCTGTGTGTTCTCCAGAGAATCAAAACCCCATGTTGTTCCGTTTTCCTGGATTCCATAGTCTTGGGGGTTCCTATCATCAGGGTGTCCAGACATAGCGTCTGGCTCAGTCTTCATCTGTCGCGGAGAGGGGAAAGGGTAGTCTTGCCCGGCCATATGCGCTGGTCGATGGGGCATGGGGTACGAGGAGGTCTGGACGAATGGTGCGGTAGTAATCGCCCGTGTCTCTGGAATCGCTCCTAGAGGAATACCCGCGAGCTCCCCCGAGGAAGCCGCGTCGAATGTCGAATGTCGGCGTGGTGGGCTGTTGGGCATGTTTCGGGGGAATTCGTGGCTCAAGTTGGTGCCCGGAGTATAGCGCGGTGGTTGCCTAAGACTCTCGAGTGCATAGTTGTTCTGGGTGGGTGCCGTGTACGAGAGAGGCGACGCGCTAGGAGGCATCGACGTGACATAGGCAGCATGTTGCTGCTGCTGCTGCTGCTGCTGCTGCTGTTGTTGTTGCTGCTGCTGCTGCTGCTGCTGATGATGGTGGTGGTGCAGATGAGGGGGCAGCTGACTCTGTTGAGGGTATCCGTAATGGCCACCATGCGGGTACTGAGGAAGGTGGACAGCAGGGAAGCTGGGCAATGACATGGCGCGCTGGAGAACGCTTCCGTGAACGTATTCATGGGAGATGGCACCATAGAGATGATGCGATCCAATCCGGTCGTCGGCGTTGCATTCCACTTCGTCGATAGGAGCGCGGAAGTTTTGCGACATGATGAGCTCGGAGCGAGGAATGATGGTCCTGAGCTGGGGGTGCTTGGTGGGGGTGACCAAGCGGCCATTCATGACATCCTCGACGCTGTAATAGCTAACCAGATGGTGAGGAACACCCTGGTAGGAGATGCTGATTGTCTTCTTGACGAGGCCATCCTGTTTGAAGGGATAAGAGTCGATGAGCGATCCGATTAGGGCGCGTTCAGCATCCTTGCCATTCGCGTTGGGGTCCATGGCGGAAGGGAAGGACATGCCGTTGCTGGGTCGTGAGCTCTCGGGTTTAGTGATTCCCTGCTGCATCTTTTTGCTCTTCTTGAGGGCGCGCTTTTTCTCGCCTGGGGGAAAGGGCTTCTCAAGCTCGCGGTAGATGAGAAAGTTTCCTAGGATACGACTGGGGCTCCACGAGACACCATCGGTCCAGCGCTTGATGCCTGATGCATGTTCCTCGTAGATAAAGACCATGCCGCTCTTAATGAGATCTTGGCGCTCGCGGTCATGTGGCCGGCGAGGGACGTGGTTGAGCTGACCGGACAGGCAGGCTTCAAAGAGGATGAGACCATCAATAGTTGAGGCGATATGACCCTCAAAGGTGGGATTTAGAGGATTTGTAGGGCTCGCCATGGTTATGGTTTTCTGGATAAAGTGTGACACCAAGGAAGGTTAACCTTGGGATGAGCTGGGGATAAAGGGATCTAACAAGTGACCCGGCGTGAAGGCTAAGCTTGTCGAAAAGCCTGAAGGCCAGGCCAAGTCGCAAGTATGTGTCTCGAGAACCAGGGTCGGCAAGCACGGTGTGGGTGCGGGGGGGATCGGGCGATTGAAGCCAAGATGTAAAGATGGAATAATATGGGAGATGAGCACAAAGAAGCTTTGTTTTTTGGCTCTCACTCTGGTAGAAAAAATAAGAAGAAGAAGAATTGGAGGAGAGGAGGAAGGGGGGAGTGGGATAAGAGGGCGAAGAAGGGGAGACAGAGTAGGCAAGTAGAGGGAGGTAGAGCTCCAGAGGCAGAGAGGTATTCTTGCAGTCGAGGCAAGTAAGAAGTAGAGTGAGGTGCGTAGAGGAAAGATACCTCAAGGCTGACAAGACTGACAGTAGCAATGAGTGATTGATGGAGAGAGTGAGGAGGAGGATTGGAGAAAGGTGACGAGGCTTGAACTAGCTCTGACCTCTAGAGAAGTGAGGAGGAGTTTAGTAGGGGAGGGTAGAGGGTAGAGGTAGAGAAGGGTAGGGGGGTGGGCTTTTTGCTTCTGGGGCTCTGAGCTCTGAACCACTGGAAACGCAGACGCAGACACTACTACACTCTTGCAGTGTGGCCTGGATCTCTCTGGGTGATCGGAGCGTCGTCTAACTAGCCTGTCGGTTGTCGCCTTGCTGGGCTTGTTTTCAGAGGTTAGTCCCTTCTGGAGATTTGATTTGGGTTTGGGCCACCACCAACCTGTTAGTAGTACTCGACGGCAAGGTCGCTTTTTTGGCTGTCGCTTAGACCTGGGAGGCTTGTGCTTCTCGGTCTGGTTCTGGCTGCTCGCTGAGACTTGAGCTTCAGGTCTCCTCAGGCAAGCCCTATTTGAGGCGTGCGAGTCTTTGCTCGTTATGGGTTCGGGGGATCGGAAACAAGGCGAGATGGATGGTTCTTGTTGGAGGGGTGTGGTGAGGGTGTCGAGGAGGAAGGTGTGAAAAGTGATTAAAGATTATGGGACAAGATGGGATAGATGCAAAGACGTGATTGGGGGAGATGTCTTTGGAATTCGACCTTGAAGACGAAGACGGAAGACGTGTCTTGGTATGAAGAACCAAGAAAGAGAAAAGGTCTCGGAGGAAAGGACGGGTTCAGAACAGGATCTCGGGAGAGCCAAGGGGGTTATATGGCCAATCTCAAGAATCCGCTCTCTCTCTTGCACAGATGGAAGAGGGGGGAAATTCCGTGGCAAGCTGGATATTTGTAGGTCCAAGGGGAATGGGGGAATCGCTCCGGACGAACGCGTATTGCTACAGAAGAACAAGGACAGTCAACAAGCCGAGATGCAGCAAGAGGCAAATGTGGCATCTGTGATGTTGAATGTTAAAAGATTTCGGGGTGATTTCTCGTCAAGACGCCGTGTCCAGAGGAAGTACGTTGCTCGAGATATACCGAAAGAGAGGCTGCGGATGCGGGCTCGGCGTGGCGTATGCGTACGAGTGCATGTATCTGTGGTGTTGTTGCAGGTTGATGGGTCAACAAAGCAGTGTATTGTGTAAAGAAAATCCCGAATTGTATATTCTGCATCATCAACAGTGTTTGATAATGGATATCTGAGGAGAGAAGTCTGCAGAGGTCGAGGCCAGCTTTTGTTCGTACTCGAGCTGCTCCTGGTGTTTCGGCGGCAGTTGCTCACCTCGGTGCTTCTCATCAATTCCGGCCCCCGGCCAAGCACGCAGTAGCAGGCAGTGTCTCTCCCCAACTCCACACCTTCCAGGTTCCATCGCGAGCGGCAGCACCAGGGTATACGTACCTGCCGCCTCACACACGCCGGGGGGCCCTGCAGTCTAAGCCGCACGCACACCCCGGTCTTTCTGGACGGGGCTAGTTTACGCCCTATGGGGGAGCTCCTTAGGTGGCCTTGGGTTCCAGCGAGCCCAGCACCTTTGATGGCGGGCTTTTAGGGCTTCTCGGCGCCGTTTCCAGTGAGAGGTTCCGCATCCCGTGGGCTGAATGTCCCATCTACGGGTGCACTACCGCCGGATACGGCCAGCCGAACATGGTCGTGCGGGACTGTCTCTATATCTCTGGCTCTGTCTAGTTATCTCTGGTTCGGTTTTGCGTGGTTCGGTTTCTCTTGTCTGCTGATCATGTTCCTGTTCCTGGATGCTTGTAGTTTCTTCTGATCCCTTGTCTCTCGTCTACGTTACCACGTTCAGCGTGCAAAAAGACCCAGGCCAGGTTCCTCCCTGCAGCTGCAGCAGTGGGGAAGGAAAAAGCCGTCCACGGGTCTCAATCTGTAATGAACGGGCAGGTAAAATGATGATCCATGATCCAGCATTAGCTCTCTCGGTCCGGGAAGGGAGGGGCAGCAGCAGCCCAACCAATGCCGCGTGCGTGTTCGTGCTTGTTCGTGCTCTTCGTGATCGTTTTATTACTTTTCTATAGACTACTCTACTCCGTCTGCCATGTCTTTTCGTATTCATTGTGTGTGTGTGTGCTGAAGACGGCATCTCCTTCTGCATCTTTACTTGCAACTATTCAACTCCCCCAGGCTCAATGAGTTGAATGTGCGCAGCATGTACTCGTGATAAAATCGGGATGCGGACGCTGCTGCTGTCCTGCGCGGCGCTGCGACAGCTCCGCTCGCCATGATAGTGATGATGGACTTGTCTGCTTGCGGCTCGTTAGTCAAGCTGCTGTCAGAAGGATCTTTTGAGGCGCCTGCGCGCGTACAATAGTTATATTCGGCCTAAGTCCAGGTCCAAGTGCACCCCCGCTCCTTGATCCCTCCCCCTCTTGTTCATGCTGGGCCGTCTTCTGATTCTCATCTCACTCTAAACCATCGAACAACAGTTACAAAAAATACGGTCGGCGACTACGGGCACTTGGCAGGTACCGGCGCGCGCTTGGTGCCATTCTTCAGTGGACTGGTTGGAACACGCTTAACGCACTGACGCACAGGTACTTATGCTTCTTTTGGGTAGCAGGCTTAGTGGCTGGTGGATAGTGGCTGGAGGGACTTGGGGGAGGTGGGCCCTGTTTTTCGTTTTAACTACGCCTCCACGGGGACGTGACACGCCCCTCCTTCACCTCCTCTCCTCATGCATCTCTGACGCACCGCGACGTCTTGTCTGGCTGTTGTCGTTTCCGCCATCACATCGCAGATACACACTCTTCAAACACGATGTTCTCTATCTAAATATTCTCCCTTGTGATGTGTCGTTTTGCTGCTTTCTTTTTTTTTACCCCGGAGAACTGGCAAGCCCTGCAGGACAATGGCATACGGTATTTGATACTGCATGCAGTTTGACTGCGACTCCATCCTTCAGCTTCACACAAGGCCAAAGCACAGCACCAGCTCTTGGTCACTACCGAGTCTCTGTCGATTCTGGGTCGGCTCTTCTCTGCTGGGGTGGCCCTGGACGCCACGATTCCACATTCCTCACAGGGCACGCCATCGCCGCGACAATGCCGTCCCATGCTGTGCTGTGAGCTGTGCTTTGCTGCGCTGTGCTGTGCTCTGGCCATGATGGGAGAGGAAGGGAAAAGGTGCCATTATCATGGTCCATGCATGGCCGCCCATCCCATCCCATCC
>JABCKW010000076.1:0-54547 GCA_014824385.1 Fusarium cyanostomum | reverse complement strand
CTTCCGCACCGCCAAGGGGATTAAAAATGCATGTGAATAGGATCTACTGTCTCCGTGAGCTTCCGTCCTCAGCTAACTTCCTCTTTGCGGTTCATGCAGAATATACTAGCTATCCTTGACCAGTTGAGAGACAAGTCTCTGCGCTTAGACCGCTCTTCAATTCCACAAGCTATCGGAAACATGCATTTGCAGATCTTTCCCCGCCATCACAAGTGCCCGCTGTGGAGTGTGGCGAGCTGAGCTGGAGCTTCTGGGCTAAGATCACCAGCTCCGGCCATAGTAGCACAGCATTTCAGGTCTTGTCTTGGCCACCTGAAAGCGTCGGAATACGCCCGCTCTGTGCCATGGCTTAGCTGAACCCTAGCCAAGGAGCTCCGAGCTTCCCCCCCTCCTCCAGCAGAACAGCACTCAGCAGGCTGTCTGCCTGGAGGATCGGCTATGCCAGCCAGTCTCGTGTTTTCTTTTCGCAACAAGACCTCATAAAGGTTCAATGTTGGGGCCTTCTGGCATTTCAGCAGGTGGCAAGGAGCAAGTTCCCCGCGCAAAGTGGCTTGCTGACATCCAAGACATGGCGAATCAATGGCTTTTGGTGGCATTGCAGTCTATCGAGTTGGTCAGCCAAAACCAGCCACAAAAAGCGACGAGAAAACTCAGAAACAGAGGAACACGGCACAGTTCGGCAAGGGACTCCAGCCGCGTATGTGCCATGTTTTCTCTTCCCCGCATGAGATGGTAGGGTTGAGGTAAACGCCCGGTGGCTAGCTGAGTGCTACTCTGAGTTCCATGTCTGAACCCGTTGTTGTTTGGGTACATGGGCTGTGATAAGGATGTGAAAGGGGCACATGACATTACACAGAGCGCTCAGCAGTTGATAAGCAAGCCGGTCGGCCCCAGACACAAGGCCTATCGTCTCAAACGAGCGGGTATCAGAGGTTCCTTGTCTTCTCTTCCTCTGCCAACGTGCATATTCTTCCCTCACGGCCAATCCAAGATGCCTCACGCTCACCAAGGGCCTCACGCTGAGAGCGTTGACCCGAGTGAGCCCAAGAAGATCATCCTGTGCTTCGATGGTACTGGCAACACCTTCAGCGGGTCCAATGCCGACACCAATGTGGTCAAGATCCTTCGCAAGCTGGATCGCAATCACCCCAACCAGTTCCACTACTATCAAAGTAACTCTTCCTCTTTGTCTTGTCAAGAATCATTGCTAATATCTCAACAGCCGGCATTGGCACCTATGACATCAATGAGACAACTGTGAACAAGGGCGTCTTCGGCGAGATTGGAAGCAACATCTCCAAGACTCTGGACCAGGGATTTGGCACTACTTTCGACGCCCACGTCATCGCCGGATATCGGTTCCTAATGCGCTACTATGAGACTGTAAGTCGACTTCCTCGGTTACCATGTACGGGTTTTGCTAACCTCGGTGTGTAAAGGACGCCAAGATCTACATTTTTGGCTTCAGCCGCGGTGCCTTCACGGCCAAGTTCCTAGCTCGCATGATCCACAAGGTCGGCCTTCTTTGCAAGGGTAACGAGGAAATGGTTCCCTTCGCGTATCGTCTTTACCAGCGCTATCTCCAAGGCGAAATCAAGGACCGCGAGGTTGCACAATGCAGCCACAAGCACGACGACTCCAAGACCGACACTGACGCAGATGGAGCTCCGTCTGAGCGTACTCCGCTGCTGAGGCAAGACTCCATGTTGGCCGGCAACAACCAAGTCGAGCGCAGTGAAACAACCGAAGATGCACTCAATGAGATCGAGGCCTTCAGCCAGACCTTCTGCCGAAAGGAGACCAACAAGAAAAGCGGCGAAGAGGAGAACATCAAGGTCTTCTTCCTCGGCATCTGGGACTGCGTCGCCTCGGTCGCAGTGCTGGAGCGCAAGGCGCCTGTCCCAGTAGCAGTCACGGGAACTGCACAGCATGTCCGCCACGCCGTCGCTGTAGACGAGCGCCGCGTCAAGTTCAAGCCTGCTCTCCTTGCTCAGGACATCAAGAACGTGATAAAGAATGAGCACCTGGACGTGGATGAGGAAGACATCAAGGAAGTCTGGTTCCCGGGAAACCACGGCGACGTCGGCGGTGGCTGGCCCGCCGTGGAGAACGTGGAGAAGACCAAGGTTGAGCACATGAGCTTTGGCCAGCGCATCGCGAACTTCTGGAAGACTTGGAAAGCTGGCAAGGCCAGCAAGAACCTGAACAAGGACCTCTTCCAGATGAGCGACATCCCGCTGGAGTGGATGATCCGCGAGGTAAGGGACTGTGGCCGAAGGGACCCGGAATCGCAGGCCCAAGTCCATTGGTGCCACAGCCTCGAGGCTTTTGAGGCCCAGATGAAAGATGCGAAGAAGAGAAAGGAGGCGGCCATGGGATTCATGCACGACTGCCTCTCCTTCGGCTACGGAACGGCTTTCTTCAAGGTCCTCATGTGGAAGTTCATGGGTAAGCGTTGTTCGTGCCCAGATGTCTCAGCGCTAACTTGCGTAGAATGGCTGCCCTTCCTCACTCGCTGGGAGCTGAATGATAGAGAGAAGGACGGCAAGCTCCTGGGGTGGCAGTCGGTCACCTGGCCGCCCAACAGAGCCTCCGCACGCGATATCCCGCGTGGCGCAGTCCTACATCAGTCTTTAGTTGATCGACTAAGAGCGGATCCCGAGTATCTGCCCAAGAACAATCATGGCGATCACTCGGATCATTGCTTCTTGTTGCCGCGCAGCAATGTCACCATCAACCGCGAGGGTGCTGCTGCCAATCTCAAGAATGCCACGATCAAGGGCGAAGATCTTCTGCAGCCTGAACAAAAGGCCAGGTTTAGGTTCCATGAAGAAGACGTTTTTGAGATGGTGCCGGAAGACGGCCACAACAAGAAGCAAAAGGTGGGTAGGAGGGTAGCCAAGGAGGATGATCCTAAGCATCAGACATACGACTTCAACTGGGAGTAATGGATCACAGGCGATAAGGGATTGATTAAATGTCAATCACCGCCTAATGATACGTGGGTCTATTCAAGACTGTAGCAACATGTATTGGACTTGACTATGGTGGCGTGAGGCCTTAGGTATGATGCCTCTTATCTGTTTAGGAGCTCTGATCTATTCGTTTGGGACATTCAGAATGCGGCAACATATAAATAATGCTTTCCCTACCAATTCTCATTGACAACATTTCCCTGTTTAAATCTGCCCTGGAACTAAGCAATAAAAGGCCACTCGGCTTCTCACTTTCGGCTTGTCTTACAAGCTAGAGCCTCGAGCATTTCCATATTTCCTGCTTGTTGTACAAAGCGCCTAAAATCAAACATGTCTAGACTCATTGTCATACTAGGAAAAGCCCCAGGGAATATTGAGCCAACGTTGGTCAGGCGATTCAAGGAGGACTTATCGAACTAGCTCCCGCAAAGCCATAGTTCAGACTGTTTGCCTCGCTTGAAGCGCGTTGGTGAGTGAATTGACTTCCAGGACGTCAACAGAATTATAACAATAACAAATGATTCCAGGTATTAGAGTCGAAACCCGACCATCACGTATACGGAATGGTACATATTAATCAGTTTGTGCTAGTTGCGATACCTTGAGTAAAGGGGGCTGGTTGCCAGAGCCAAGGATTACTGTGGAATTAATCATACACGCCTGACTGGCCAGGAATCAGATACTGCCGAGGGAGGGATGTTAAGCTATCAGTCAGGGGCAACATGAAGTAGAGGCTACCTCGTCGTCGATTCACACCAGCTGAGATCAGCCCAAGCTATCCCAGGCTAACACATCAAGTAGTCAGCTATAAAGGATAAAGTGATTCATCATATTAAAGCATGGTAATCTAAATGGCCTGGGGTGTTCTTAACAGCAACTCCACGAGAGCTTGTTTGAATGTCATTCAAGGAACGTCCGAAGCGATGCTCTTGAAATTAAAAGCGGCCGAATCGATCCAGCCAAATGATTCGGTGCAAAGGTAGATGAAAAGAACCTGAGCAATCCCTGTGTCGAGCTGATTCCGTGTCCACCGGCATGTCACCGAAATCTGGGTGAATTTATTGACCGAGTCGGCCGCCGAGATGGTGCCTCCAAGTGCCACGGCTAGGCCATCTCCATAGGCGCAAGCTACCCGAGCTTCGGAGCATCCCTTCTCTCCCACTACTGGAGCAGCCATGAGGAAGTTGACATATGTCGAGAACTCGTAGTCTCGGCCAGGAATCAAGCAGCCTGCATCGAGGTTCTGGTAGATGATGTTGTCGCGGGGGGTAGCTCGGGTGCCGAAGTTCAGCGAGGTGCCAGACTTTGCAATGCCGCCGATTCCATAGTGGCCGTTTTCGTGGTCCACGAGTTGCCAGGGCTCAGTGGTGGGAAACCGGTCGTCGAAATCGCCGTTCTTGAGGATCAGAGACGGGGTGGCGGAGATGGAACAGGTGCTGGCCGTTGTGCTGGTAGCCTCGGCAGTTGTCGTGGTAGGGCCGGCTTCAGTGGTAGTAATAGCTGAGGTTGTGTCAACTGCGGTAGAGGTGCCAGCGGCCGTGGTAGACACGAGAAGAGTGGTTTGAGTCGCGGTTCCAGTCGTGGTAGCAACAGAAGTAAGAGAGTGTGGTTTGCATACACTCGCCTCAGACCCCGTCAAAGATGACAAGGCTGCGAAGACAGCAAGCAAGGTTCGCGAGACCATTATGCAGTGAATGAGTGACTGCGGTCTGTGAAGATAAAGTTGACGTACAGTAGAACCGTGTATCAGTCAACGGAGGGGCGGTTGTGTTTTAACCCTTCAATCCATCATGAAGAGATCCACCCTTGGTAATCTCGTTAACGGTCTTGGATAGGTTAGCTCTTTCGATAGTGTATAACTAGATAGTCTTGTTGTGCCAACACAGAACTAAACACACCAATCAGATCCACCCTTGAGTGAGCTGAATCCGAACCCTGCATAACAAGAAGGGCATCAGTCTCACGCCAGGTTTATTCCCGTATGGCAGCTGAGCCCAGACGCCACGTGCATTCGTTAGCGATTCATAGTCGTATGGAGAAAGTCCAGGGAGTGTAAAGGCTTTTAGGGGGTCCTTGTTGGTTGTTGTCGCAGGCATATATCTAACGCGATGTTCCCGCATCTCTAGTACAGGGGTCCCCTACCCTTTGCTACGTGGCGCAGCGGTTCACATTGACAAAGATAGCCCTGATTGTGCTAAAGTTGCCGGTTCCTTTCTTTTGCTAGGATTGAGGCTCGAGATGTCTCTCCTGCTGCCTGATTTCGAATGGGACCATGATGTTTCCTACAAACGGGGTGTCACCTTGTGTCTACTCAAATTTAGACGAGCAAACAACTACCTGCATAACCCCAACCCTCAGCTTCAGACTTCAATCCAGAATGCGTTTAATCTGTGCCATTGTACCCAACCCCTCAGTCTCGTTGTTTAAAGGTGCCTTTTATTAAGTAATGGGATCTGGGCCTATAGTTTCATGGGAATTATAAGAACACGTCTTTAGCCATAAGGAAGTTAGGAGCACTAATAAAAATCAGTGCATTAGCAATTAATAGAGGATAACTAACATTCCAAGTTAATGCCCTATTCCGAACTATATATTAGCTCATTATTACAGAATTTCACTACTCAAACCTTGAGTCTCTTTAGGAAAATAATATCTTCCCAACGCATTTCAAGAAACTTTTTATATACTGTACGTCCCCAACAGAGTGTGACAACACCTCAGCAGTTGCGACGCCGGCCCCGGTTGAGACTTAACTTAGTTGCCAGTACAAGACCCATCACGCTACGGATGAATACTACAGAGATATCAAAACAGTCGAGCTTACTGAAAGCATTAATCTTTTTCGTATTAACCTCTGACCCGGGCAATTTTGTCATTCAAACAAGCTCGTGATCCAACAGGTGCTTATAAAGTGGGACACCTCACCCACCCATTTAACGTTGCTCCCCTTCAACTACACCGCCGACCTTCAAGATGCCGCCAACCATTGTCCTCATCCGCCACGCCCAGGGCCTTCACAATGTTGCACATGAGTCCCCCCCTTTCTTCCAAACTACAGCAATGTCGCTAGCCTAACATTCCCATACAGGACTACACCCTCCATGACCCCCCGCTCACAGACCTCGGCGTAGAGCAATGCTCCGCCCTGCGCAAGAACCTCATCTCGACCTTCTCCGACGCAGCAACTAGCCCCGACGAGGTCGCCATTATCGTGAGCCCTATGCGCCGCACCCTCCAGACAGCCATGCTCTCGCTCGACTGGCTCGTTGACCGTGGCGTGAAAATCGAAGCCCACGCCGATTGGCAAGGTGAGTTCTCCTCCGATATACGGCACCGTGATGGCTCATGACAATTACTTCACAGAGAACTCGGACAAGCCATGCGATTCAGGAAGCCCAGTGGCTTCTGTGTCGCCCGACTTCCCCAAGGTCAACTTCTCCACTGTAGACGCTGTCTGGCCGGACAAGACCTCCTCCGCAGGACAGCGCTACGCATACACCAAGCGCGACATCCTCGCCCGCGGCCGACAAGCCCTCGAGGACCTGCACAGCCGCCCTGAGAGGTTGATCTTTGTCGTGTCGCACTCTGGGTTTCTCCGCCTGGGCGTCGTGGGCCTCTGGTTCTTCAACAGCGACTACCGCGCGTTTGACTTTGAGGCTGAGCGGGGTGAGGCTGGCGAGTTGAGGGTGAAGCAACAGGAGCGCACGCTTGCTGGCGGATTGGGACTGTCTTGGGTGGAGCCTGTTCTTCTTGGGCTTGATTTGCCGGAGGAGGATCCTGAGGTAGACGGCGCTGTTAATAAGTGACGACTGTTGTGTCTCTGGCGCCCCGGCTTAGACGATGGATATCTAGAGGCAGAGGACTCTATAGACAAGACACGTGCAATGGGCAAGAATCTGATGGGCTGGGTATCTACTAATTTTCACAACTACACATCTATGCTGCTTCCCTTTTTATACGGCCCATCGTCATGATGTTACACTATGGTTACAACGCTATCCAACAGTGTTTCACTCGCTTCATCACCTAGACATGAAACTTTGAAAGGCCGACTGGTCAATGACGACATTGCCCACAGATCGTAGCCTCTTTCTACCCTCCTTTTGCTTCTCCAGCAGCTTCCTCTTTCTACCCACATCCGCAGCATGAAGCTTGGCAAGCACGTCCTTGCGGAAAGGCTTGATGGTCTCTCTCGCTACGATGCGGTTTCCCGCTGTAGCTTGAATGACGACCTCTGGCAGGGAACATTAGCAATCTTAATCAACATCAAGGCAGGCAGTGCGTCAAGAGGCAGGAGGGGAAGCACGGAACCGATGGACACATTGCATTGCTTGGCAGAAACTTACCGAAATGTTGGCGGTCGACGTGCTGTTTGAATTTGGTCACCCACTGGCGACCAAGACGATCAACCTGCGAAGTATGCACAACCCGGCAAATAGCATCGACTGGTTCCCTATTTACGAGAAGCTGAAGCTTGACCAAGCTGCTCTGTCGCCAGCCTGCATCCTCGTAATCCAATGTAGCGTATCCCTTGCTACACAATAGCCTGTCAGCGGAGGGGTTTTCAGCAAGCAGGCAAGGACGGGGAACATACGTTGCGCTCTTCAGCTTGCCAAAGAGATCATCTACTAGTTGAGCTGTTGGAATTTCATACTGGAGAATGACCTGGGTCGTGTGGAAGAACTCAAGGCTCTTCTGTTCTCCTCGGTTGGCTTCGCACAGCTCAATGACTCGACCAAGATACTCCTCGGGCATCGTAATGGTGGCTGTGACGTAACTATAGTGAAGCGAGAGTTAGCAAAAGGCTCAAGGAGAGCGTCAAAGCAAATGGCCGACTTACGGTTCGAGGAGCTGGGACTGCTTGACCCGTGGGTGGCCCGCATCAGGAAACAAGGCCGGGTTCTGCACAATCTCCTCTGAGCCATTAGGCCAGATGATTTTGGATGGCACAGTCGGCTCCGTAAGAATAACGCTTCGTCCATGCTCCTGTCTCAGGCGATCCTGGAACACAGAGCAGTGCAAGCTCCCCAGAAATCCCAGACGCCAACCCGCTCCCAGCGCCTCGGAATGGTCCTTCTGCAGCGTCACGCTGCGGTCGTTGAGCACAAGCTGGCCGATGCTGTCGGCAAGCCGGCTATAGTCGCTCTGGTCGGTGGGAAAGGCCGCGACGAATACCATGGGCTTCGGCTCCTCAAAGCCAAGAGACGGCTCGACTTTATCTTCAAACCCAACGAAAGTAAATGTATCGCCGAGTTTTGCGTCCTGGATCTTCTTCATACCCGGGTTGAAGTACACGTAGCCAACCTGACCGGCACGAAGGACCTGCTGCGGCGTGGCATGCGGATACTGGATGCCCACCTGGCCGACAGTGTACTTCATGCCAGTTCCCATCGACACAACGTTGTCGCCAGCTCTAAGGGAACCATCAAAGAGTCTTACGAGCAACACGACGCCGCGGAAGTTGTCGTACCACGAGTCCACCAGTAGCATCCTCAACGGCTTCTTCACATCCCCCACAGGATGCGGAATCCGCTCAATGACCGCAGGCAGCACATCCGGTACACCCTTGCCCGTCTTGGCGCTCAGCATAATAGCGTCCTTGGGATCCAGCTCGAAGCTGTTCTCCATCTGGTCGAGCACGCGGGGTATATCTGCGGCGGGCATGTCGATCTTGTTGACCACGGGAACAAGGGAGAGATCCTGCGCAAAGGCGAGGTGGAAGTTGGACACGGTCTGCGCCTGTATACCCTGTGTCGCATCCACAAGCAAGAGGGCGCCGCCGCAACTGGCGTAGGACCGGGTGACTTCGGCGCGGAAATCGACGTGGCCGGGGGTGTCGACGAGATGGAGGAGGTAGTCCTCGCCCTTGTGGTTATGGATCATGGTACATGTCTGCGCCTTGACGGTGATGCCGCGCTCTCGTTCCACGTCAAGCTTGTCCAGGATCTGTTTATTCCCATCGCTAGCCGAGATTGTACCTGTATACTCCAGCAGTCGATCGCTCAGTGTACTCTTTCCGTGGTCGATATGCGCGACGATGCAAAAGTTACGGTACCGTTCGATCGGGATGGCGGCAATGCGCGCATCAAGCTCCGCTGGTGTGGCCTTCGTATGCGAAGAAGCGTACGCCCTAAATGGTACAGGTCGCGATAGCGGAGGCAGGTTACGTGGGAATAGCTGGGCGGCGGCGTCCTGGCATATCGGCCATGATCGTCTAGCTTGCGAACGGCATTGCCGACTCCAGGCGCGGCCAGCGCTCCAAGCCAGGCTCATCTAGACTGTTTGCGGGTACATTTGGCGGGGCGATCAGTAAGAGACGGTTGAGCCGATCCGCGGGCGGAGGCGGCAGTTGAAGAGTTGCGAATTGGTCGAATAATTGAGGCTCAAATTCCAGGTTCACCTTCGAAAGTCTCCCCATGATGGACGAAATCCTCCCAAACTTGATAGAGAGGTACGTACCTCGGCGGCAGCTTCCCGTCCCTTGCGCTTTGCTCTATCCGGCTAGACCACGGTGTCCACCAGATGAAAGTGAGCTATGCCAAATGGAGCAAGACTTGACTCCGTCCTCGATGAATGCTTTGAAACACGACGAAACTTAAGAGACTTGATATAGAGCCAGGAAGAAGAAGAATTGCAAACAATCATGTGTGGACCTAACCTTATTGCTCAGCTCAGTCGACAGTTAATGACGTAATGGTTGACACAGGCGTCCGCACTCAAGAGCTCTTTCGGACCGACAACTCTCTTGACTCAAGGAGCTCAGGCATTTGACAAGATGCGACACCACGGACATCCAATTCAATTCAACAAATAAACAGCTTGAACAAAAGTGAAACATGTAGATCGCTGGGGTATCGAGCCATTCCCATCATATGGGATACATCGCACTTCTAAGTCCTTCCCTAGGTTCAAAAACGAATGCACAATGCCTCCCCATCTCAATGCAACTCAGCCGAACTCCTTTAATCATCCATCTCCTTCATTCGCGTCATGTAAGAACCCATTCGCTGCCACGCTTAATGAACTTGTCGAGCAACATCCCCAGATCTGCCAGGACAAACCGGCACACATAGAAACCAAAGAACTCGGCCGCGTGTCGCGTGCATAGCTCAAGCCCGACCTGCGTCTTGTCGGCGTGTCGCAAACCGGGATCTTCCACTTGTCTTGCGATTTGGTCTACATAGGCTGGTCAGTGTGCTGAAGCTTTCGTGGGGGTCAATATACTTACCAATAGCCTGTGCTGCGTCAAAGAGGCGCGCGAGCGAGCTCATGTACATCGCATTGGGGCCTGTGAATTGTGCCTGTGTCAAGTCCCTCTTCGCCGGACGACTGGTTGGGTTTGGCGTCATGGGCAAACTGGCAATACTTGAGACATCCTTGCCTACATCTGTTCCCACCAGTCGGTTGGTGTATGAGCTGCCCAATCCGACCGCAGAGTTCTTGGGACGAAGACGTCGCCACGAGAACGATGATTTCGCCGACACGCTGGCCGATCGTGGTACACCAGTTGCCGCATCGCCATCGCCAGTAGATGCATCCTTGAAGAGTGTTCCAGAGCCCTGCACGCCAACTTCATTGCCAAGCTTACGGCTCAACGCCGTCTGAACTTGCTCTAGTACACCCTCCAAAGACTGCATCTCTTCCAGCACTGCGTCTGCGTCAAACGTGTTGACTCTAGCGATCTTGAGCAGAGCAGCAGTGAGAAAATCGCAGTTTGCCACCTTGTCCTCAATATTCTTCAGCTTGACCCCCTTTACTCGCCATACGTCCCTGGATACGAAGAGCTTGCTGCTGAGGTAACCACCCCGTGGATGAGCCAGGGTCTGGTACAGGCATCGCATCAACCAAAACGGTCGAAGCATAAAATCGGTCGGGCAAGGCTCAAGAGGAACAGGAGGGTCTAGACATAGTTCGTTGGGCGAACCAGGGCTTGTTGGTGAATAAAAGTTGTCGTCGAACAGAGAGAGCCCAGCCGCATTGGTATCTGATCTTTCGCGGAACGTGGTCATAAGAGGAGTAGGAAGTGCCGGGATAGAGGGAGCATGAAGGCTTCCGAATGGATTGCTTCCTGGAGTCCCAGGAGACATATCTGAGCCTTCCTCGAGATTAGTCAAGGACATGTTGCGGCTCTTCATACTTCTCAAACTTGAAGACGAGAAATTCTTCCTCAACCTTGTCGCGTTAGGCGATCCGGAACGTCCCGCGGCACCATCATCTCCCTCAGCTGGTCCCAATTGGCCAAATGGTGATGGAGTCGGCCTAGGTCCTGACACATCGGTCGGGCTGGCCTCGAATAATGGCGGTGATACAGGTCTGTGGGGTGCACTCGTTACTCTCATGCCGATATCAGATGGGAAACCTGTTTCCGAACTATTCATGGGAGCAGATCGCGCTTGAGCCAGGTCTTCCGGGTGGTTCTGGAACGGGGGGGCAAGCTTAGAAGTCTCAATTTTAAGTTGCTTGGGGTTTTGTCCCGATAACCTCCGATTCCGCACACTCTGTGCAGACGAACCAGGCCGCTGGGGGAGCTCGGGCAGCGACTGTGTTGGGGGCGGCGCAGCGGGTGCCTGTGACATACTTGTGAACGCCGGTGGCAGTTCCGTAACGGTAGAGAGTGAAGCAGCTCCGCTGGGAGGATTCGATCCCTGTGAGCTGTGCCAGGTGCGTGAGGTCATGCCGCTTGAGTCGGATTCACGAGGCGGTGGTTGCTGTTTGCTCGACGTATATGGCTCGACCATATAGTCGCGGGTAATTTCGTCCAGGATCCTCTCCTCTTCATCTGATGAGTTATCGTCGTAGAAGTCATTAGGCATGCCATGATTATCCAAGTGATGTGGCTGCTGCGCTCGCATTTCTCTCTCCATACCCATCTCGTAGGCTTCCTGCTCGGTCTGCCGGACTCGTTGACGGGCAAGTTCAACCTTGCGTAGGGCATTGGCCACCACCTCTTCGCCCGTTTCTATCGACATTCCTCGCCCGTAGTCCGTCGGGCTCATTGGCTCATAGCCATCATCGTACGCCGCCTCAATAGCCGCATCTAGTGCCGTGTCAAATTCGGCCTCGGTTTCGCCGCTGACACCCCGGATATGCTTTCTCCTAAAACCAAGCGAAGATGTGCGTGAATGGACAGAAGAACAAGTTGAACCTCCAGACTCATCGATGGGATCCAGCCAAGAATTCAAGCTATCTTCTCGGAAATGTGATTGGGGCACGGCGCGTTCGACTGGAGGGTTAGTCAGAGGATCTGGGTTCATAGAGAAATCAGATCGAACGGGCTCATCCATATCCTCTGCTTGAGGCCTGACTGGCGACAACGGGCGGCGCGGTGAGAGTGGGGCTGGCATGTATGGGTCCGTAGGCCTTTGCAGAAGAAGATGATCCGGGGTCCGGTGGCGGATAGGAGATCGCGAGAAAGAAGATTGGAGAAGTCCAGGCTCCGGGGTGAGAGTAGTTACTATAGGTTTGGGCTTGGTCTGCATACTCCTCCTCCTATACCCCACGCTATCTTGTTGAGGGGACTGAGGACTGCGATTGTCGTCTCTGGTCACTCTCGCAATGGTTGACCTCTCGAAGACACCGCCGTCGTCAGGCTCATCTTCATCGTCGAGACGTAACACAGACTCTGACTCTGAGTGTTGTGCAAGACTCTCGGGGCGAGCTGGTAGGGCTTTAGACTCCTCCTCTTGCCAAGGTGTCATCTGATCCAACTCTTCAATCCGGCTGGTATAGGTTCGTCGCTGGAGAGTTATCAGTATGTTTCATGGCTTCTTGAGTCTTTGAATTAGCAACTTACAATTGCCTCAAGCTTGCGCTTATCTTCATCAGCTGTTGTCTTCTGCAGGACCTGCCGTAAAAGGTCGCAGGCCTCTGCGTAAGCCTCCCGCGCGCCTTTGAAATTTTGTGCATTATCTAACTGGACTGCAGTATTTGCCTTTTGCAAAGCGCGGGACAGCATTGCTTTCTGTGAGGGAGGCTTGATTCCACGACTCTTATCATTGCTTCCCTTTCCAGAGCGACTCCTGGAATGGCCTCGGCGATGCGCATACACCTCGTGGTCTTGATCGTAAGGCATGGTTGGGCGATATGAAGCCATGGAGCGTGCGCTTGCCGGTGTCGACGTGATGAATTGGTCTGGAGAATCGGCCGTATCGAGGGTTATCAGGGACTGACTCTCTTGGCGGGCGATGATCGATCGCCTAGGCTCAATTGAACCAGGGCCAGCCCCTTTGGGTTTGACGTTGAGAAGTTCGCTGAGCGCAGGAGGCACTAAAGGCGACAAGGAGACAATTGGCGGTAGCGCTTGCGGTAACTGATTGCCCTCTTCTGGCGGTTTAATAAGCGCGGAGACGTCCGTGTAGGAGACAGAGGAAGCGCTTGGCCGTCGATTCTTTTGTAGTTTCCGAGGCGATGGCTTGGATGAGGGCGGAGAGCGGTCAACGACGCTCGTCGCATCGATGCTGGAGCGACTGCCGAATCGCGAAGGGGCCGTGCGGGGAGGTGCGGCCGAAGCTCGACTAGAACCAGTCGAGGCCGACAACCGGGTCAGTAGCCACGAGCTGTCGCCAGCGTTATGTGGAATTCCGGGCCCAGAAACAGGCAATAGGCGGTCCGACTGCTCGTAAGGGCCAGATCTCGGGGAGGGCGCGATATGCGGCGGCGGAAGCAGTGAGGAGGTTCGCGGAAGGCGGACACCAGATGGTATGTGATGCGAGGGCGCGTTTAGCGAAGACGAGTGCGTAGATCTCGACGACGAGGGGTCTTGATATTGCCGGTAATGAAGTCGCGAGTCAGTTGGCACGGAAGCGGAGGCAGAGGCAGAGACAGCCCAAGGCGGCGAGACAGCGACGGCAACCGCAGCAGAGGGACGAGAGAAAGACGCTGTCGGAGGGTGACGGTGAGTGCGAGAGGGCAAGATCTGACCGTCGGGCATCCTCTTCGGATCCGGCGTTGCGACTGGATCCAATCCCAAGCGAACAATTTCCCCCCTTTCCCGTCTATCAATCGGTCGAATCGGTGGGTTGGCTGCTGGCGACTAGGGGACTGCTAGTGGAAGTCCTCGTTCCAAGTGCTAGTAGTCAGTGGTTGTGGTAAGTCAGTGGTGGCGGCTCGTGGAGACTTTCGAGGCGGTCGAGCGTGGGCCGTGAGCTAATGGGAGGCCCGCTTTGTACGGCACAGCAGACTTTGGCGTCGGTACAAGTGGTTCAAAAGGTGAAGGGTCCAGTGCAAGAGTAGAATTAGCGACAGCAGCAGCAGCAGCAGCGCGTCATGACCGCGCGGATCGTTGGTCTTCGAATGGCTACAGCGTATGTCGTCGGAGTCTCGGGAGTTGGGAGAATATGAAGCATGAACAACTTAAGTTCGTCTCAGAAACGGCACCGCAGAAGAAAAGCCAGAAGGGCGATAGCCTATCCATGTCAGGGGAGGCAGGAGCGGTACCTGCAGCTTCCATTTGGTTGGTGGTCGAGGTATCAGTACATGTGCCTCCTCGCTCCAACCTGTGACAGACTCATCCAAATCCGGCTTAGCTCGCTATGCAAGGCTGGCGTTTCAAAAGGTACCTTGGGCCTGTTTAGTGGGGGGGCAAAGAACACGGGGAGTAGCCCATTTATGTCATAATGCCTCCAAGACTATACAAACTTGGGTGGAAAATAATACGGTGATAGAATAGGCTCTTGTTCCTATTATGATGTAGTTTTAAGTTGATTAAGTCTTATGGTGGTGGTTTCGTCGATGAATTACGCCCACAGCGTCACCATGATATTGGTACGCTAGTCTTTCCCGGCTCGTTCGGCCAAGTAACTTATGGGCTGATGCAAGAATGCAGCACGTTCGCGGGAAGTGCTGTACTGTGCGGAACGCATGGCCCCTTGCCTCTTTTCGGCTTAGCGTCTACGCTCATCTTCCCGATTGTCAAGATGCATCAATCGGGGCAACACTCTGGAAGCAGGCTGAGCTACCTACCTACCTAGTACAGCTTTTGGAGCATCGGGCGCGTCGTCTCATTAAGACAAACTCCGTCTTTTCTCGTCAGGAACAGGAAATTTGTAAAGTTTGCCTGTTTGTCATCATGGCGAGCGTCGACGACATCTTCAAGGTTCGTTCACAACACCATTCCACCAGCCTTTACTCATCTAACCAGCTTCTAGAGCTCAGGCATCTCAGGCAAGCGCAAGCTTGATCCCATTCGAGATCCAAGTGAGTTAACCCCCTTTCTCTTGTATTTCTGGTTTCGAGATCGTAAAGCAATCGTTACTGACTAGAACTCTCCATAGGCGAAATCTACAAATCCGCAAAGCTGAGCGCCGACGGCTCAAACCGCCACGCCCAAGTCGACGATGCGCCAGACGACGACGATACCGAGGCCGGGCCAGCGCCTCCTCCTGCAGACGAAGAAGATTTTGGCCCCGACCTACCACCGGACGATGACGAGGGCCGCTTCTTTGGCGGCGGTATCACCCAACAAGAATCAGAGATCCTCGACTACGTAGACGAGGCAGACGCTGGTACGACACTCGAGAAGATCGACGCAGCATGGCTGCGAAAAACAGCTCTCAACTTCGAGAAGCGCATCAACAAGAACGCCGAGCTTCGCGCCAAATTCGAAGACCAACCACAAAAGTTTATCAGCAGCGAAGCCGACCTGGACGCCGACGTCAAGGGCCTCTCTCTCCTCTCCGAACACCCTGGGCTGTATCCCGAGTTTGTAAAGACAGGATGCGTCGCCAGCTTGGTTGGCCTGCTCGCGCACGAAAATACCGATATCGCCATCGATGCTATCGAGATTATGGGCGAGCTGACCGACCAGGATGTTGCGGCTGAGGACGAGCAATGGAACGGGCTTGTGGATGCCATGATGGAGGCCGATCTTCTTGGTCTGCTAGTATCCAACTTTTCCCGCCTAAACGAGGACGACGAGTCGGATCGAAACGGCATCTACTACGCTCTAGGGATGATTGAGAACCTGTGTTCCCGCCAATCTGTCACTGAGCGTGTCGGCCAGGACGAGAAGCTACTACAATGGCTGCTCCAGCGCATCCAACGACAAGAAGACCCAGTATCACAAAACAAGCAATATGCAGCAGAGATCCTTGCTATTCTGTCACAAATGGCCGTCGCTAATCGGTCCCGCCTCATCCGCCTCGACGCCGTTGACCTGTTGCTTCAACTTGTGGCTCCCTACCGAAGACGCGACCCAGACAAGGGAGGAGAAGAGGAGGAATACATGGAAAACGTTTTTGCATCCCTAACGTGTCTCGTGGACGACGCCGATGGAAAAGCCAAGTTCATTGAGGCCGAAGGAGTAGAATTGTGCCTCATCATGCTCAAGGAGGGAAAGAAGAGCAAACCCCCTTCGCTGCGGCTCTTGAACCATGCGGCGGGAGGCACCGCGGGTGTGGAAGTCTGCCAAAGGGTGGTTGAAGCTGGCGGGCTGAAAGGGCTGTTCACGCTCTTCATGAAAACTCAAGACCACCGACTAGCAGAGCACCTGGTGGAAATATTCGCGTCGATGCTGCGGCTACTGCCGGCCGACTCAGCTGAGAGGATACGGACTCTGGCCAAGTTTGTGGAAAAGGACTATGAGAAGATATCAAAGCTCATCAAGTTTCGGAGAGACTACGTTGCTCGAATCTCATTAGCCGAGCGGCAAAACGAGGCGGAGAAGGCTTTCACGGCAAAGGATGCCAGAGAAGCAGCCGAGATAGAGTGGCTATCCCGGAGGATCGATGCCGGGCTTTTGACGCTGCAGACCATCGACGTGGCCTTGGCTTGGTTGGTAGCAGAAGATACGGGGGCAGCGCGCAAGATCAGACAGCTGCTGGCAGAGCGAGACGAGAAGGTGTCCGTAATCGGAGCTACACTGAAGGAGCAGTTGGGTGGGCTAGACACGACGGAGGAGAACCAGGACCTGAGGGATATGTTGAGCACTCTAGTCGAGTTCGTTCAGTAAACTTAATAATCAAAAAGGCGCCCTCGATGGGACGCTGCAGGGTGACCAGTATAGAACGCATGGCCTTGCTCTCTTGTAACAATCCTCCTCCTCATACCTGATCTATCCTCTCCCAACGGGCCGGGTGTCGCTCGTTATTCGTCGATCAAATATCGCCATGTTGTCGGATCTCTCAAGCCTGGGAAGGGGCAACAGGCTTGACGTCAAAGACAGCGTTGAGCAGGTTCTTGACAACCTGAGCCTGGCCCTTCTTGCCAGCCTCCTGGATACCCTTGATTTGAGACTCGGCATCCTTGTTGGCCTCATCCTCGGCCTGCTCGTTGCCCTTGCTGTGCTACACTGAGGTCAGCAATCTCGAAATGTCGCCGATGCGGTGGGGGTTGTACCTCGGCCTCGAACTTCTTGTACTGGTCCTCCTTATTGGCCTTGTAGTCGGCTATCTCCTGCTTGGCCTCATCGCGAGCCTCCCTGACGCGCTTGGTGCGGACTAGACAGTGATCGATATCAGATGGGTTCGTTGTAGGATCGTGGGTAGCAAAGCAGCTTACATTCTCGAGCTGTGATCACTGCTGTTAGCAAGCGGAAGAGGTGCATCGAGACGGTGGGGTAGCAGGCTCACCTTTCTGGACAATCTTGGACGCTTCTCGCTCAGCCTACGGAAATACGTCAGCTACACGACCGACAGAGCAGCTAACAAGCGCAAGACCTACGTCAAGGAGCGTCTGGATGCCGGCCGAGTTCTGGGCAGACTGCAAGGCGGGTTAGCCAAACACCATGCTCATGTTGCGATGAGAAGCCGGCTGCTAACCATGATGCTATAGTAGGTAGAACGATAGGAGAGCGATCGATTCGGTCAGCAAAGATGCGTGTACGAAGTCGGAGGCGGGAAATGCGGTTCGCGATGCGATGGGTGAAGCTGTTGATGATGAGTTGCGAATGGCTGCAAGGTACCTTAGGTAAGGCAAGGATGCAGTTATGGAGGATTACGTCTGAGCTTGGGCAGGTGCCAGTGGAGGTGCTGGGCCAGCTGATTCGTAAGTACCTCCAGGTACTGCAGCGGGCAGCTACAGCGAGTGAAAGTCCCACTTCGTTTAGCGCTTTCTGCACGGCGTCTGGTAGTTAGCCGCGCTACCGCCGCCATGCGCCTTTCACGTCATGGGTCGACAAGTTCCATTCTTCGCGAACTTGATCATAACCGTTCTCTTTACCTCCAACTTCCTTAGTCTGGACTAAATCACCCTCCGTCGAGCCAATTCGCTCACCAGCCGATCGCTTCAATTCAATTCTCCTCTACGTCCATTGAGAATCTCGTACGCTTCCATTCGCAGCCCCTAATACTCGGCTGCCTCTCAAAGGCCCGGCGCCATGTCCCGCGCATCCAAGCTCACCCTGGCGGCCACGTCGCTCTTCGCCGCTAGCACCATCGTCATTGTACACTTCCAGCAGAGGTTTGAGAGGGATGTACGTCTATTCTTGAGTCAATTGGTCTCTTCGGCATGGCCCCTCAGCCGACATGCGATTTCTACAACCGAAAGCTCCGAAACTAATCATGATTGTTGTCTCAGGCTATGCATGAGGGCGTTGTCCGCGATATGGAACAACAGCGAGTCAAGCGCGAGCGGCAGCTGGACTTTGACATGCAGAAGGAACTGGAGGCGGAGTATAAGCGGGAGCAGACGGTGCATGACTCGATAGCTGCGGCAGAAAAGAGTCTTCCGAATCGATAACATCAGCATTGCGGCGGAGTGCCGTTGATTGTAGACCGTCAGATACCCTCCCCTCCAAGTAGTGAAAGATACCACATTTCGACTTCAGACTTGATTGTGTCAATGCATTTCGTTACTCTGCTATCCTAATCCCCAACGAGCTCATAGTTTTATACATGCCCAAACCTCCGACTCTACATTACAAAGCGTTATTTGGCTATGCCGGCATAAGCGACACTGGGATCTGCTGCCGCCGCCGCCACTCGAGGCTTCTCCATTCCAAGTATCCTTTTGTAGCCTCATTAATCTTCCCCCTATTTTAATGACTCCTCCCAAGCGATCAATCTCAATTAACGAATCGAAACTCCGGATCGGCTCGTAAACATTCTTGCCGCAATGTTCATGGCCTGCAGCTCCTGGAAGAGCAGCTTGGCGGCGTAAGGGATATGAATCTGAGCAATCTTGGTCTTGTTCTTGCATGGTCGGCATTCGAATGACTGCTTGGATAGGTTGCTATAGTTCATGTTAGTGCTCGTTCTGGGAGTTAAAAGTCGTGAAACTTACGCAATAGGTGTCATAAGTCCACAGATCTCGCAGACGTGGACTCGGAAGGCATCCGACACCTCAAACAGACGCTCCTTGAGGAAGGCTGCTGCTCCGTGGGCAATCATACAATCACGTTCCATTTCTCCGAATCGCAGGCCACCATCTCGAGCACGACCTTCCACGGGCTGCCGCGTCATGATCTGGACAGGACCACGGGCTCGGGCGTGGATCTTGTCGTCCACCATGTGACGAAGGCGTTGGTAGTAGGTAGGTCCGAAGAAGACCTGAGCTCGGAGCTTGCGTCCAGTATGACCGTTGTACATGATCTCGAAGCCTCGCGATTGGTAGCCGTGCTTTCGAAGCAGGTCCGAGACGGAATCGACTGTGACATCAGTGAAAGGCGTTGCATCACCCTCCATGCCTTCGAGTGTTGACACCTTACTTAGGAGACATTCAATCAAATGGGCGATTGTCATTCGCGACGGAATGGCGTGAGGGTTGATAATGATGTCTGGAGTCACACCCTCCCTGCTGAAAGGCATGTCCTCTTGTCTGTAGGTAACACCAATTGTACCCTTTTGTCCGTGACGAGATGCAAACTTGTCACCAATCTGGGGGATCTTGGTCGTCCTCACACGAACCTTGACGTACTTGACGTTGTCGGCGTTGACCGTCACGATGACCTGGTCAACGATGCCGTTTTCTGTGCTTCGCAGGGGTGTCGAGATATCGCGACGTTGGTGCACGGTGGTCCTCGTGCCCAGATCCTGGTTCTCCTGATCAATCGGCGCAGTCTTGCCGATGATGATATCCTCACCCGACACTCGTACACCGGGGGCCACGATACCGTCCTCGTCAAGCTTATCGTAGGTACCATGCTTCATGCGAAGCGTTGTCTGCTGGAAAGGCTTCTCAAACACTTCGGTGTAATTGAGACCAACCTTCTTCTCCTGATCCGAGTATGATCGGAAGAACAAACTGCGGAACAGGCCTCGATCAATACTACTCTGGTTCATAATAACCGAATCTTCTTGATTGTAACCCGAATAACAAGCAATCGCAACGATTGCGTTCTGACCGGCCGGTAGCTCACGGAATTTGAGGAACTCCATGGATCGTGTAGTAGCCAGGGGCTTTTGTGGGTAGTAGAGAATGTTGGCCATGGTATCCATACGCCGAGAGTAGTTGGTCAAGAAGAAACCCATGGCTTGTTTACCCATGGCAGATTGATAGGTGTTACGAGGTGACTGTACGTTGTTAGCCGAGCTGGCATCGTTGTAAGGATCAAAGTTACATACCTGGTTGTGATCGGGGAAAGGAATGATACTGGCACAAATACCGAGAATCATGCTGGGATGGATCTCACAATGGGTGTACATGTGAGTTGTTGGGTTCACTTTCGTCTTGAGTCTCTGGTTTCGGGTGTCCTCCTCCTCGTCATCGCTCTCCTCGCCAGGATTCTTTTTCTTCTTTCCAGTCTCGTCCACTAGACCAGCCTTCTGCGCACGATACATGTCAAGATCCTCTGGTGTCATGCAAATCATGGCCGTCTCCTCTTCTTCAGCATCGAGGTACTCGATAGCTCCGGCCCGGATCAGGCCCTCCCACCCAATCTTCATTGAAGGGTCCTCTGGCGGCTCCGCTTGCTCCTGAGCGAGCTGATTCACAAGGTCCTTGGTCAAGACCAAAGATCCCTTAGGAATGCCACTGTCATGGTCATCCTCCTGCTGTACCGTGAAGACCGGCCTCATGACTCGGCCAGCGTCAGAGAAGATCTTGAACTCACGATCTCGGATATCGCGAACAAGCGATACCTCGAACTGCAAGTATGACTTACGACGAGTGTCCAAGACCTGGTTAACAAGATGCTTGGGGTCTGAATGTACACCAACCCAGACACCGTTGACGAAAATCTTGGTAGCGTGGGGGTACCTGAGTGGCTCGTACTCCTCGACGACTTCCATACCTCGGTTGACCATGAAATCGATCAACGGGTTGGCTGGAGAGCCGACGCTGACATAGCACATCAGAGACAAGTTTTTGACTAGACCACAAGCCTGTCCTTCAGGCGTCTCTGCCGGACAGACTAAGCCCCAGTGCGTGTTGTGCAGCTGACGAGGCTTGGCCAGCTTGCCGTCTCGTCCGATGGGAGTGTTGGTTCGCCGCAAATGGGACAGTGTAGAGGCAAAGGTGTATCTGTTCAACACCTGAGAGACACCAGCTGTGGAGCTCGCAGCCTTCTTCTGGTCTCCCCAGTTACCGGTGGCCAGCGAGTACTTCAAACCGTTGGACAGCGTGCCCGGCTTGATACCAACAGCAAGGTTGAAGTGCCTGTTGCCTTCAACACATCGCTTGAGGTAGTTAGAAAGCTCGGTGTTCATCCTTCGCATGATACCACGGAAGAGCTTCGCCAGCAGAGGGCCAGCAAGATCCAGACGCTTCTTTCCAAAGTGATCGCGATCGTCAGGCTCACGGCGTCCAAGGGCGCACTGCAGAAGCTTGTGCACCATGTAACCCAGGAAAAATGCCTTGCGGGTCTCACTACCCTCCTGTTGGGAAATGTGCGGCAAAGTTTCCTTCTGGAGAATATCCTTTGCGACGCGCACACGCTTTTCACGGCCGAGACCAGCCTGGTCACGGTTTCCACGCTTTCCGATAAAGTCGAGAGCAACCTCTCGGTCTTGAACGCAGAAAGCCTCCTCGATACAGGGGCGCAGCATCTCAAGCATCTGGCTGTCATTTCGGTCGTAACAGATGTGATTGAGAATATCCTCGTCGGACACAACACCGAGGGCACGGAAAACAATGGCGACAGGCAGATCTGACTTGACAAATGGCAGTGTAGTGTGGATGGTTTGACCAAACCCTCCTCGCGCAGAATCGCCCTTGCCGTAAAGCTTCAGCATGAGACTCGAGATAAGACGTGAACCCTTCTCAAGGGCACTTCGAATCTCAGCAGTGTAGGTGTAAGGGCTGGGTTGGGCCTTTTGGAAAACTTGGACGATGTTGGCAGCAGATCGTTCCTGTGCGATAAGGACCTTTTCACTACCGTTGATGACAAAGTATCCACCCTGGTCGTAAGGGCACTCGTTGACAAGGAACAGATCCTCATCCGGTACTATGCTCAAGTGGCAGATTTTGGACTTGACCATGATAGGAAGCTTGCCGACGAAGATCATGCCGTTGCCGTTCGTGCCATCGTCGACCTTTCCGTCATCGTCACCACTCTCCTCAAGCTCCCAGACAAGCTTAGTAGGATGCTCGCCAGTCCGCTTGTACTCTGCCTGTTGGTCGTCGTCCATTTCGTGCAGAGGCACCTCCCTCTCAACTGCCACGGAAACCTTTTTGTTAATTTTAATATACATAGGAGCCGCGTAGGTGAGATTTCGGTCACGGCATTCGTAAGGCAGCAGTGATGTGACAGTGCCGTCCGTCTCGCTCATGGACGGGCGCGAGACCATGACACTACCGAACTTGATTTCATATCGTCGCAAAGCGATCGTTTGTCCAGGAGGCGACGGGGGGTTGGGCTGATCTAGGGAGATGGTGGAATATTCGTTGACGAGATCTTGGACCATCGTTTGCGTGAACTCATCGAAGGAGTCTGTTTGCTGTGACGCAAGACCCTTGGATTCGAAGAAGGACGAGATGACCGTCCAGCAATCCTCGGGAGTGATGCCCTCCTCCTCGTAGTCAAAACCGAGATCGGACTCGACCTCGTACTCAGCCATGATGTCGGCGAAGGTCGCTGTGGCTGTTGAGATGGGTTTGAGGATCCCGCGATCTGGCCTGGCGACAAAGTTTTCTTTGAGCGGGCGATAAAAGCGCAATCAGCAGTGGCAGCGTCGAAGGTTATTCAGCGAGCGGCGACGAGTTGCGATGGCGAAAGTCAGGGCGGTCAGTTGTGGACCTGGCGCCTGAAGCACCCCGTGAGCATCTGGCGATGGATTCGAAGGATTGGCGACGCTCTCGAGCAGGGGGATGAGCGAAGTCGACGGAAGCGCGAGGCGAGGGAAAAGTGGTGGAGAGGTGATGAATTTGCTTGACAGTGAATCTGAAGCTTTCGACGAGCCTCAGGTTAAGGCGATGAGACGCGACCAGAAAAGCTAATACTAAAATGGTTAGCGTGGCATAAAGGAGCAAAGAGCTTTGAAATCCGGTGCGCCATATTGATGAGTAAGATGTTGTGGCTGGTGAATCCATCGTGGCGTTGAAGCTGAGGCCTCGCGTCCTGAGGCACAGAATCTCTTTTTCTCCAATCCAGTAATATCCATGCTTCCTTTATGGAACCCCCTTTACGGATAGTAAATCAGCTCATCTTTCTCAAACCAAGCAGATCCCAACGGGTCAAAGATTAGGATGCAGGTGAGAAGGAGAGCAACAGACCGCGCACAACTGGAGTCCATTGCGAGGCTTCATGGTCAATGCAGTCCTCTTCAATTCGGCACTTCGGGCCATCGCCTACACTCTCCCTTCAATGTTTCTCTTGGCCTCCACTCTGGAATTCAACTCCTCTTCGCCAGTCGGCAGTTGGTACAGCTCCAGAGAGAGTGGCATGCCAGAGTGCCATCCGAGTGAATACTCCGTATGAATACTCCGCATGAATACTCCGCATGATACGAAAGTGATTAAACGCTAATACCCTCGAAAAGATTCTAGAAGGACAGGGTTCATCTCTTTCTCAACGTCCCTCCTCACCGTTTCTAGTCTCAGCACGTGTATAATCTGACTTGTGAAATCCCTGTTTATCGGGGACTCAATTTCGGAGCCACGGCCGAGATGGCTCCTAGATCCCCACAACTGTTTCTGAAACAAGAGCCGCCTGGCCTTCATTTCTTGCTCGTTCGGTCCAGCCCAACCGTCCCCGGCCCGTCAGACGAGTTCCCAGGCGCTCTATTAGTGGAGGATCTCAATCCGTCCTCTAGGCTGCCCCAATATGCTCACTAGACCATCATATAACACGATCATCAGCTCTTGCTTTTGACTTTCATGACCCTGGGCCTTCAACGTACACTAGTCAGCACGCATGTCGCCCTAGGCTGACAGACCATTTGAAGGAATGTGCTCATGATATCTTAGACTTTGCGACAGGCGCCGCAACAGAAAGGTCTAACCCTGTTGGATAGAACCCATCCGTAGCAGCTATATAAGGTGGCGGGCCGCATGTCCAGTTTCTGCTTGTTGGACACTCGAGCACTTCATTCTCATTCAGTCTTATCTTCTTTAGTTCTTTTAAACTACACTCTTCTTCAACTACAAAGTCTCTTATTAACTACTCTTTGAAGCCATGCGATCTTCCGCTCTCCTTGCCCTGGTCGGCCCTCTCGCCGTGCGTGCCGCTTCTGGTAACGGCCGCTCGACTCGATACTGGGACTGCTGCAAGCCCTCTTGCGCTTGGGGCGGCAAGGCCGAAGTCAGCGCTCCTGTCCTGACTTGCAACAAGAACGACAACCCACTCTCCGACTCTAACGCCGTGAGCGGTTGCAACGGAGGCTCTTCTTACACTTGCAGCAACAACTCCCCCTGGGCTGTCAACGACAACCTCGCCTATGGCTTTGCTGCTACCAAGCTCGCCGGAGGTTCCGAGTCGAGCTGGTGCTGCGCTTGCTATGCGTAGGTCATCACTTGTATCTCAACAGGCGATGTCTACAAATACTAACTCACGTTACTAGTCTCACCTTCACGACTGGCCCCGTGAGGGGCAAGACCATGGTTGTCCAGTCCACCAACACAGGAGGTGATCTCGGTGAGAACCACTTTGATATCCAGATGCCTGGCGGCGGTGTCGGTATCTTCGATGGCTGCAAGTCCCAGTGGGGTGGCCTTGCTGGTGCTCAATACGGTGGTATCTCGTCGCGAAGCGAATGTGACGGCTACCCCGAACTGCTCAAGGATGGTTGCCACTGGCGATTCGACTGGTTCGCTAACGCCGACAACCCTGACTTCACCTTTGAGCAGGTTCGGTGTCCCAAGGCCCTTACCGACATCAGCGGCTGTAAGCGGAATGACGACTCTAGGTTCCCTGCCTTCAAGGGCGACACCTCGTCCTCCAGCAAGGCACCCGCCTCCAAGCCCCAGTCACCGGCCACCGGGCAGAAACCTCCCAAGGTCCAACAGCCCCCAAACTCCAGACCAAAGTTCAAGGAATTAATTCTAACTCTGAGTCCAGAAGCCCGAGGCTCCCGTCTCCTCCAAGTCCACCGCCGCCATCTACCAGCAGTGCGGCGGCCCCAAGTCCACTTACCCCAACGGTGACCTGACCTGCGCCCAAGGTAGCAAGTGTGTCAAGCAAAGCGAATACTACTCTCAGTGTCTTCCCAACTAAGAGGCCGATCTCTTTAGTTTGGACAAAAGGGGGTTGTTGAATCGAAGGCGCGTTACCCGGAGAAGTCATCTCTCATGAGCAAGCTTGTCATTGTAGAACATGGCATCCTGGACCCGGCATTCGGCCCTGTTGTACATAGCTAGTCTTCTTATTGGTGTATATATTTTTAGTAGTCCTCTCGTCGGCGATGAGCTAGCTACAAAAGATTTGGCAAACTTGCTCAAACGATTGAATTCCTTCTATATATGTGTTTCTGGACATGTAAAGATGAATCCGACGGGGTTGGCTCAGGGTCAGAGTAGCTGGTTTAAATTAAATCGACAAGGACTGAGATTATCGAGTGGTTTACATTGTAGTGCATACTACAATGACTGTCAGCGCTCGTAATGTTCGCGTTCGACATCCATCCTAATGCATTTTGTATTTTGCATTATGCGTTCTTTTGACTTTCTCATTATTGCTAATGTCAACCATGTTTCTAGTACAAATAAGGTATTTATGCTCTTTCCCCCCAAGTGGTCTAAATCTAGTATAAGCAGATACCGCCAATCTCATCGTCCATGGTCCATGATCCAGCAAGACCCTTGACTTCCACATCCCCCGTCTCCAAACTGAGAGGATCCTGAGGAGTCTTCCCCAGGAAGAAATCATTCCTGCCCTCTGTCTGCATCTTCCTCTTCATGAAGCGCCTCGTCCACTCCTCAACCGCAGGCTCTCCCGTCTCGTCCCTCGCCTGCTTTAGGAAGGGGATCAGCGCGGTGCCGCCAGTGCCCTTCTGGTTCTCCTTGTTCTTGCGTGATGCAATGGCAAGGTTCATGCAGTTCCGAGTAGCCTCGGGGCTTCGTGACCGGCTTCGTGCGCGGACTTGTTTGGAGGGGTTGATGATGTAGCGCGTAACGATGGCGATGTGCTTGTCGCGGAATGCGCTGAGCATGGCCAGGCAAGCATCATATGCAAGACACAATTGGCGGTCTGACTGGTGATCCTCGACGAACTCGCGGATGTTGGCCACGATGGACACGTCGTTGAGGAATTTTGCGTGAGGACCGGGCATGTAGCGCCGCATCTCCATTATGAAGTTGTGGCGGTGAGAAGAGCGGCCACGGTCAGTATCTGAAGATGGATCGCGGGACTCGCCCGTAGGACGGTGCTCAATGCCGAGAATGATGTCGAAGAATTGGATCAAACTGCTCTGAGCGTTGCTCCCGCCGCTATATCGTCGATAGGTCTCGTTGCCAGAACCATCCTCATAGATGACACCATGAGGGAGTCCAGCCTCAGCCATGTTCTTGCTACCAGCAAGGAAGGGTCGGATACGATGGTAGAAGATGGTAGGATCGCAGCTCTCGTGCATCCTCTGAAGAATAGTTGTGAGGTCTGTCAAGCGCTCTGCAAAGGTTCGCAGACACCGGGTAACAGTAGCGGAGTCGCCATGGCGGGCAGCCGCAATAGCAGTTAGCATGAGAGGGATGATTGGCGCGCCGCGGGCCTCGATAGCGACTGAAACGAGATAAAACCATGATTCATCGAGTGCGCCTGTGTAGGTGTTGAGGGTAGCGAGATTCTCAAGGTTGTCGATGTCCTCGTCAACGAAGAGCGGCTTGAAGTTCCAGAGGCATACGGCAGCATAGGTGGCAACAGGAGGAACCTCTAGGCGTTCTGATACCTGGAGCAACGGCACTGAGATGGACGGCGGAAGACGATCAGCTGGTGAATCGCCTCCCCATATGTATCCGTGGGCCATGAAGCCCAGGAGCGAATATGCTCGTCGCCACTCAGCATCATGTTCGAGGCCGATGGTAGAGAGGACGGGTAATCTGTCGATGACACCACGCAACCTCCGACTGAGAATCAGGGCCTGGAGGTTGGCGGCGATGGCCTCCCACTTGTTATAGTAAGGGTCCGGAAGGCGAGTTAGTGGTAGGACATCGGGGAGAAAGCCATGAGTGGGAGAGATGCCGTAGTCGGCGAGGGCAGGCACCGGAGGCAACATTGTGAGGATGATTGCCTTCTCTCTTGAGTGGGAAGATTAAGCTGCGAAGGAGAAAAGACGAGACACGAAGAGGGAAAGAAGGAAGAGAAAGTCCCGGGAACCGGGAACCGGAGGACGGCAGAGCGGGGCCGCTCCCGGAGAGTTAAGACGAGAGAGAGAGGGCGTTTCAGAAAGCCTGCGGCAACAGAAAAGCCAAGCTCGAAGACTACCTAGTGAGGGATTGAGATGATGGAGAAAGGAAGAAAAGGCCAGACAAGAGGGGAAATCTGGGGAAAGACTAGAAATTGCATCCGCAAAGAGACGGCATTGATGATAAATGACTCTATCTTTGCGCTTGGTTGATTAGTCTAGTTTGGCGGCGAAACGGTTCAACAAAGACGGTGATTGGCTGGTCCGGTCGAGTGGGCGGGAAGAAGCAGAGGAAATGGAACGATTTTGGGTGGACCCTGATGGATTTTTTGAGTCTAGAAGCCATAGAGAATGCGACACTATTAGTGCGCATACATAGGAGACATGCGATGCGACAGTGAAAGGGTTGTCCGTTGTCGCGGAGTGGCCGGGACCGGTTTCCACAGAGTTTGTGCGACTTTGATGCCGGGTCGGGTGGCGTTTGTTGTAATGACTCCTCCGTCTTCGGCCGATGCTGATGTTTTTCACGGAAGTGAGAGTTTCGATGAGGAGGGAGGAAACACAGATTAAGCTTACTAATTAAAGCTTGGGGGTTAAAATAAGGTCTGCAGAAATACTATGAAATACTTCTGTGAAAGTCTAAGGAGGGCTTTATCTTGCACTGAAGCAATTGAGGTTACCTGCAGCTTGCATCTAAGACAACTTTGGTGTCTATAGAAACAAAGTTTAACTACTCCTGATGCACCAGGCGCGCTTATCAAGAGAGCCCGGGATGGCGGCAGTTGAAGACTTGTATGCTTCCAAAGCTTTCTCTGGGGAGAGGTGGTCACCTTCAACTCCGTATCCGTACACGACTTACAATAATCTGCTTACCCTGTAGCCATATACGATGTGATTATTTTGCAGTTATTGTTGCTCGGGGCCCCTGTCAGGTACTGTGTTAAGACCCTTCTCTTTATTTCCAAATTATTTGCAGACGCTTTGAGGATTTGCGGGTGTATGTGTTGTATTTGTATAACGCATCCATCGCGACGCTTGTCAAAGCGAGCACACAAACACATCTAAGTAGCCGATTTCACTACATCACAACACCACTAAGTAAACAAGCCATGCAGTTAGAGAATAGGTACTCCACGATAAACTCTTAGCTGCATTGTATAATGCTATGCCTATAATACTCTCCATCGGCCTTTATCTTGGTCTAGTACGTGCCTTCTTCAAGCTCTCTTTCTACTTTGGCATCTCCCCACCCCCACTATCCGCGGCTCGGTTCGAGTTGGAAGGTGCGGTGTACGTACTCAATTACGTAGGTTGCACCTGCGGCACATCCATGGGGCGCACGCACCAACATCCAACATCAAGGTATGTGCGACGACTCCCAAGGTCAGGCGTGAATAGCTCCCTCTTCCAGTATCCTCCGAGTCCCTCACTGAAAACCCAGATCATTAGTGGCCAGCATCACGATGCCTGTCCAGCAGCATGTGCTGAACTGGCTCTACAGCGTCCTTACGAGCGTTCGTCCCCCTCTCGCCCCCAATCCCACGCCCATGACCCGAGGGACACTTAGTTGCCATGGCCAAGAGCTGACAGGCGACGCGACCTGACAGGAATATCACGATGTAAATCGCGCCTATAACGATGTCGCACAGGCTCTCGCCCGATATCCCTCCTTGTCGCCTCGAACCGACGTGCACAGTACGTCTCTTCTCCCATCCTACGAGAGCTTCGGGAGCTCGAGCTCTACCCGCCAGCTCTACGCCCCCTTCCTCAACTCGCGACCTGTCGCATCCAAAGACTGACCTCGCTAGCCTTCTCGCACGGCGCCAATGCCTTGCTCCTCCATCTCTCGGGGACGCTCCCGGTCAACTTCCGCGGAACTACTTACCGCTTCCCGGTCTCGATATGGGTCCCCCATGCATACCCGCGAGAGCCACCTCTGATCTATGTCGTGCCGACTGAGACAATGATGATCCGTCCAGGCCAGCATATCGATCCCCAGGGTCTCGTATATCATCCGTACCTGGTGGGATGGGCTGAATTCTGGGATGTACGTCGACCCCTTGGCCCAGCCAGCTGCCACATATGCTATAGCTACTAACCTCTGACGATAGAAGTCCAATCTTCAAGACTTCCTCGCCATCCTAACCGACATCTTCGCCAAAGAGCCTCCAGTCATAGCTCGACAAAACCCACAACAGGCACACCCGCCTCCACCTCAGACGGATCCGACACCTCCCCCGGTCCCGCCTTTGCCTCCAGGTATGGGTTTGACCTCTCGTCCTGCGGCCCAAGATCCGCCTCCAATGGAGCAACCACGCCCTCCTCCGCCGCCCCCGAAGGCTCCTCAGAATGCATCCCCTGCTCAAGCTAATCCTCGTCAAACTGGCCCACCCCTGCCTCCAATTCCTGGAAGCTCTCCTGTACAGTCTAATCGTATGTCGCGTTACGCCTCTGCTCCTCCTCTCCCACCTCAGGCTGGTATTACGAATGTACAAGATCCAAGGCTTGCTCGTCCTCAAGAACAATATCAGCCTCGTCGCATGCCACCTCCAGAACCTACCAGGGTTGCCCAACCCCCGTACTTGAACGAAGGCCAACCATACACACCCTCACCCCAGCAACAATGGCAGATGCCTCAGCAACACCAGCAATATCAGCAGCCTCAGCAGCCTCCGACATGGAGCCAAGCAGCTCCTCCGCCGCCAGCCCCTGCAAATCCTCCTCCTCCTGACTTGCTTGACGAACCCCTGGAGCTGGCTTTACCAAACACGACGATCGCCGCCCCTCCTATACCCCCCAATCCTGAAAAGGATGCCCTGCTGCGGCAATTAGCTCAGACGCTGTACACAATCCGAATGCGAAGCCGGCAGCAGAATGAGTCTAGCATGGCTGGCTTGCAAGCGCAACGCACGGCGATGTTATCAGCAATACCTGCCTTCCAAGCGGAAGCGGGGCAGTTAACACAGCTTGCGAATGTGCTGACGTCTAATTCCAATATTATACGCGATGCACTCCATAAAGCCGATGGAGTTATTGAGGGATCGAAGAGCCACCCGGAGCTGGACGTTGATGAGCTGCTTGTAGCACCGACGGTGGTGGCTAACCAGCTTTACACGCTAGTGGCAGAAGAGAGAGCTCTTGGTGACGCCATCTTCATGCTTGGGCGGGCTGTTGAGCGAGGGCGCATAACGCCTGCTGTCTTTGCCAAGATGACAAGATCACTGGCGCGTGAGTGGTACCTGAAAAAGGCACTGGTGCGAAAGATTGGGCAGGGAATGGGCTTGGCCTCATGATCCCCCAAACGGTAATGCGTCATCCAAAAGTCTCCCTACCGAAGAGGCGCTTGATATTGTTGAGGGAACTGGTGGCTTGGAGTTGAGAGCTGGACCGCAGGACCCCCAGACTGCGGCCTGCGGCCGACAGGGAAGATTCTGAGCACACGATGAATTTCAACAAGGAAGAGGCGGATTGCGAATCAAACCTTGTCTTCAAACGATTTGGAAAACCGGGTAGATGGCGCCGCAGGAAGTGAATCGGACGGTCGTGAAGGCATCGGCAAGTCCTAATAGCTCCGATATGGCTTGCAGGGCCTTCGGAGAGTCGCCTGAGCGATCGAGACCTGCCTAGATGGCTCTTGATATCTCGGCAGTCGGCGTGCACGGAATCCGAAACCGCAAATAGCAGCAACTGCCGTCGATTGATAGTGATCGCCGTTAAGCCATTGAGGCTCTGGAGGCTCTGGGCCTGTCAAGGCATGCACGGTCCGATCTCTGAGCCCGGAAGCAAACTCAAGGGGTTTAGCGGCGGGAAGAACAATACTAAGCTACAACGCCACCAACACAGGAACAATACTAAGACCAACCTCATCCCACCAACCTTGGCATTCTTGGTTGATGTGATTACTCTTTGAATTCTGATTTACTCACATTCTCCTGCTGCTGACAATATGTTCGCTAGCGTTCGTCTTCAAGACCATTTTCGCCCATTTACATTGGCTTTTGTGACGCGTCAACCACCATGCCACAGCTCTTCAATATCAATCAACCATAAGATCTTGAGACGACACATACCTCTCGCAGCTCTTTCTCCACTCTCCAACTCAGCATATCGCACATCTCATTCCTTTGTCGTGCGCCTGAACTTCCTTTGCTGTAGCAGCAGCATACTTATGTCAACCCAACAGCCTGAGTGTACTGAACAACCGACAGCTTAAGCCAAACACCACGTTGCGACATCACCAACCCCTTTTCAGCAACCTTGGGTACGATGGAAGCCTTTGATCCAAACGCCCAGAACGTCACGTTCTTAGCCGCCGATGGCAAGACGAAGATTGAGATCCCCATTCCCAGTATTGACGCATTGCGCCGTGAGATCACCAGCATCTGCATCAACTATGGCTCACAATTCGGCGCATGTGTTCTCACGCTGATCACGCTGCTCGTCATGGTTCCGGCGGCCAAGTTCCGGAGACCCTCCAACATCCTGCACGTCGTTGGCCTGATCTTCTGCTCAATCCGCATGATGCTGCTGAGCCTTTACGAAACCTCCCCGTTCAACGATTTCTACGCCTCCTGGTCCGGAGACTACTCTCACATTCCTCAGCGATACTTCATCCACAGCGTCGCCGCCAACACTATTTCGCTCTGCCTTGTCATCATCATCGAAGCCGCGCTTATGAATCAGGCTTGGACTATGGTTAGCCTCTGGCCTGAGTTTTGGAAATACAGCATCTCCTTCGTCTCCGGCGCCATCACTCTGCTCACGATCGCATCTCGCATCGCATTCACCGTCATTCAGAATGAGGCAAACCTGACCCTCACTCCAGCGTACGACAAGTGGTGGCTGATCCATTGGATGGTCATCATGAATGTCCTGTCCATCGCTTGGTTCTGCGCAATCTTCAACATCAAGCTCATCTGGCACCTGGTCTCGAACCGCGGTGTTCTTCCTTCCTACAAGACCTTGTCCCCGATGGAGGTTCTCGTCATGACGAATGGAGTCCTGATGATTGTTCCTGGTATGTCTCTACTGCTCTAGCTTCAAAGGGACTTGGACTAACAGAACTTCAGTCATTTTTGCTGGCCTGGAATGGGGCCACTGGACCAACTTCGAAGCAGCTTCCCTAACTCTGACATCAGTCGCCATCATCCTCCCCATGGGCACCCTCGCCGCCCAGCGCATGACCACCAGCAACACCAGCTTCTCTTACGCGTCAGCCGCATCAAGCGGCATCCGCTACGGCGCCAGCGGCCCCGGCACCGGAGGCTCCATGGTGCCCCTCAAGGGATCCAGCTTCAGCACCTACCGCGCCACCGCCGAGCGGCCCCATTTCTCCGTCTTTGCGCGCTGCGAGGCCGGCATGTCGTCCCGCGACCACATGAATCCGGCTGATCTGGAGCTCGGAAAGTTCGAGCCGGATGGCCACGTCCGCGTCGAGCGGAACCTGGAGCAGCACGAGGAGCGAATCTAACCCACGGCACACGGCTGCCACACTATCAAATTGTATTCTGGAGTTGGGTGTAGTTCGAAAGCGAACAAGTAGCGCGGCGTATCGGCAGGTCCTGAACGTGAGACCTCGAGTTGTTTCCTTCTCGTTTCATGCCACAGTCACGTAATCGGCTTCTGGTGCTCGACTCTGTCGCATCCCTTTTCCGTTCTTGTTCAAAAGCAGTTGCCTTGATGTTTACTCAAGGGTATCGCAGTTTAAGGGGTTGCTTTTCAGTTGAAGATAGCGAAGCGCTCAAGCGCACATAGCAATGGTTGAAACATTCAGACCGATACCTGGTATCATCATGCTGCGTTCCATCACCTGATTATAGAAGTGAATGAGACTCATATGTGGGTATGATCAAGTAAAGGGGTCATGATCCTGCCGTATGTGATTATCACGATATACTACGTAAGAGCTGCAATACAACCCAGAGCCACAGTAAGATAACGCCATCCCAACGAACCAGCCTTCCATCGGATATCCACTACACCACGCATACGGCTATTCGCTACGACCTGTCGACAACTTTCTGACCTTTTCCTTGCACAAGCTGACGAGCCGCCTCAACTCGTTAGCACGCACTGGCCTAGGGTGCTCCAACTCGCAATACGCCTTTGAGATCAACGGACTACTTCTTCCCTGGGAATTGTGACGGTTGTCCCCGAGCAGCTCAATAGGTTCATAATCGTTCCTAAAGTCCGGAAGAGAAAATCGGTTTGCAGTTCGGGTAAGAGAGATCTTTGTCTTGGTGAACCTGCTCTGAGATTCCGCGAACAAAGGGGCGGGTGCTGCTCCCGCTGCACTTAGACCAGCCTCACCATCAATGTTGAAGCCCGGTTGAACGAGAGAGGCGCGGTGCAGGGAAAGCCTTTTGTCCAACATGAGGGGCGAGACCTCGTTCGTAAGGAGAGTCTGACTGAGGGTAGGTCGCCCAGGCATCGACTCAGCGGTGCAAGGTGAAAGTAACGTCTCAGTCTCCAGAACTGTTTTGCCCGCTGCTAGAACGATGTCCGAGTTGTTGTGCTGAGAGGCGCGTCCGTCTCGGGAACTCGTGGTACTCCATTCTGATGATCCGGTTCGACAAGACGTAGAGATGCGGCGCAAAGTTCCCCTGAGTCTTTTTAGATGACCTGAGCCAGTTTTCTTTGTCTTGGGATTTCCAAGTAGGGAATGTCTCTTTTCAGAAGTCGGTCCTGAATAGCCCGACGTGGAATCTTGACGATCTAGATTTTCAAATAGATCGATCTTCTGCTTCAAGGGCGAAATGCTCTTTTCCGTTTTGCGCCTTCTGATGGGAGTTTGTGGCTGGTCCATAGATTTCTTACTCCAGCGGGGAGCGTAGCTTTGAGATCTCGACTTGAGCGAGGCCCCATGGCCAAGATCTGAGGTAGTCCAAGACTTTGGAAGTGGAAGCTTCGAAGGCCACTCGGACGTATCTGCCTTGGTTAAAGTTGTTTCCAGACGTTTTGTTTCAACTGAAGGAAGAGAAGTTGATGTTTCATTCCTCGGCTGGTCGAATTTTCGTCGAAGGCTCGATATTCTGGAGCGTGGCAGTTTCGAGCGGCTAGGGGTGTTCGCTCTCGCAAGTCTGAAGGATAGAAGAGTGTTGAGACCGTCTGAGGCGTATCGAGAAGCGTCTTGGGACTGGCGTGACCTTGTTCGGAGGCTTGCGGTTCCGGTGGACATGGAGTTAGAAAGGGAAGATGCCATTTTCCGAGCATTCTGTACCCAGCCCTGGTGCCGCGTCTCCTCAGCCAGCGGAGGCAGTTTTTCAGGAAGATGTTGATCAGGGGCAGAAACAGTATCGACATGGTTTCTCGACGCTGAATGAGTCACGCATGGTGCCGGCTCAATGTACTGAGACTTCATGTAGCTGGGGCTCGTGTCGTATGCAGTTACCACCAAGCTGTCACGCCTGAGAGTGGCCCACGAATCATCTGGACGACTCATTGGCGTTCTCCATGTGCAAAAGGGATCATCGGAGGCTAGCAGAGAGCGAGGAGATGGTATCTCTCTGGATGGCGCTGGGAGCAGGTTTGAGGTCGAGTTTCGATCGCGACTTGGTGGGTGCTGCTGTACTGGTGCGGCAGCAGCAGTGGAAGACGGTAATTGGGGAGAGGACGTCTTGTCAACCTGCGGCTCTGGAGCCGATCGTCTAGTCTTGATCGATTGCCAGCTTTTGGAATGAGCCAGCTTGGATGCCGAGCGAGCGACGGTCGAAGTTCGAAGAGGTGTTGAAGCCACTACGTGCCATTTAGTGCCATGTTCAGAGCAACTGGGACAAGTCGGTGACTGACCGGACTTGGGACTTGCAGTCTCAAACATCATTCTCCTCTCCGCCACCGACTTCTGCCTCGATCTCAAGGTCACATCTTTGCTCGGAGTGGTGGGCGACTTGGTTCCCAGCGTTTGAGCTCTGCGAAGACGAGGAGATGCTCGCTTTGGCGTCATGAATCGACCTGGTGATATGTGGCTTGATTCAGTTGAGCTTCGGTCTCGCGTCTTGGTCGAGCCTTGAGATGACTTCTTCAGAAGCCTCGGGGAGCTGTGCCCGATAGTGGTAGGACCGTTAACAACAGAGGCTGGTTTCGTCTTGGGGGAAGCGTGGGAGTCCCTTCGGCTGCCAACAGATGACACGGCATCGAGGATTTCGAATCTCGAGACAAGTTGGGCAAAGCTGCTTGCACCGGGCAGTCGACCGCGGCTTTCTGGGCCGTCAGAAAGCATCTTTTGCGGGGAGAGCATCATGGGAGACGGTGGTGTGGCCATTTTGAGCCCTTGGAACACAGCCTCGGGCGACGAGTTGAAGCTGTAAAACTGATAAATATCGTCACGTCGCAATGCCTAGATGCCCCAAGCGTCAAGTGTGAATGCCGTCAAAATCTATTCAAAGGATGTGAGATGAGAAGTAAGCCTGATAAGCAAGGAGGTAACGGTGCATGAGACCCCAGTATCAACGTGGCAGCCAAGTCGATAGATGGCGGCAAGTGGAAGAGACAGCGTATTGCTGACTTGAGGCTACCACGAGGCAAGTGCCAGCAACGGAAGCTGGATCCCAGTATCCCTACTACTAACATGGTGAGCAATGAGTAATAAGATCGGATGTTGGCAGAAGAGAAGTCTGAATTCATGAGGCAAGGAAGAATAGGGGAGATGTAATATCCAAAGTCAGCCACAATGGCCATGTTGATTTCTCCACCGCCCTTATTATAAATGCCTGTTGATAGGCACAGGCTCGCGATGAAATCCCTCCTGTCTAAACGTACACCCGGCTGCATCTAATGTACAAGTATTTTGATTATGTATCTCATGGCGAGGGGACGTCTGCTCGCGACTCCCAATTCATGATTGCTGTCCTCCTCTCCCAGATCGTCGATCGCGCAATTGATGCGTAATTATTTACTGACTGCATTGGGTCAGCTCGTGGCTCACTGACGCGGCAAGTGTTGTGGTAGGGAGGGAGTCGACTTACGGAGGCAGAAGGATCTCGCCCCAGGAGCTGGAAAGGAACGTCACAGCGACCTAATTGACCCGGTCAGCACCATTCATCTCATCGCCTCACGCTCTCGAGGAAGAACAAGACAAACTTACGCCAAAGACAGCAATGCTGCGGACGACAGCGGCGTTCTCGGAGGAGGTAAGGGCGTCATAGGTGGAGCCGAGGACGCCCTTGGGGGCACGGCGCGAGGACTTCTCGACGAGGATGCGCTTGGGAGGCATTTTGCGGGTAGATTCTGGAGTATGCGGAGTGACAGTTCGTAGAGTCTCTGCGTGTCAGAGAGAGAAGCGCGCGCGGTGATGATCGAGGTTGTTGGTGATGGTCGTCGTCAAATTTTCGGATACAGCTGGATTGAAGCTTGGTCTCGATGGAGCCGATAGCGCATGATAACGGCCAAGGTCACATGATGAGCGCCTAAGCTCTTAAGCGCCAGATGCAAGGTACGTACATTTTACCTCGTCGACCCCACCATGATGGGACCTACTGAGCATCACCAACCTTGTCGCGGGGTGCGATGCGATCTGAGAACTAGGACGTTTCTACCTTTTGGCTCCTGCGACACCCTGCATATTTTTAATTCAACCCTATTTCGGCTTCTGAACCCTTTGTCTGCAGGCTTTCTTTGAGACTCCAAACTTGCGCGATGCAGCTGCATCAAAACTCGCTCTAGAGCCCAAATCGCGAAGTTAATAAGATGCACCGTCCTTGTTCACTGGTGTCCTCTCCCAGCTTCCCATAGTCGACACCTTGTTTCTCTCTCGATCTAGTCACCTCACGACTGTCTCACTCTCCCGCGACTTGACTCTGGCACTGCGATACAGCCAAAATGTCCAGCGACTCGATCTCTCCTGGACCAGGTGGTTTCCTACCACCGCCCGGCGGCCTCCCCTCTCCCGCACCCTCCGGCGCATCATCCTCTGCGACCAACGTCCAAGGCCTCCCTGCTCCAAGGAGCAAAGCCCTGAAGCCACATTCCAGCAAGGAATTCATGGTTCGAAGATTCGCCGAGGAGCAGCTCTTGCTCGCCACGCGACGCTACGTGAAGAAATTTGGAAATCCCGAGCCTGGTGACTCGGTTGTCGGATACACGAAGTTTGGTGAAGTCTGCCGGGATCTGGACAGTATCATCAATGTGCTGTGGCGATCGGGCACACGCAAGTTATCTCTACCTCGAGATTTGCCGTCAAAGACCTCACTAACTTGGTCGTGCAGCAACACTCCAGATACCCTTCTTGCTACGTCTTACAAGCGACTTTACCCGATACGTTCGGGGATTTCCTCCGGCGCCCAAGGCGTCTTTCGCGATCCTCCGCAAGCTCGACCACTGTTTCTCCAGTCTGCTCTCCGGCCAAGACATTGAAACAGGTGAGACACTACCCGGATTCGAGAACGGGCTGCGCGGCGGCATGACGACCACAGAAATGATCCGCTGCCGAAGTTTAGTTGATCAGTGCCGCGTCTTGGTCGTAGAGGTGATGAGAGACCCGGCCGAGGACGATGAAGAAGAGGAAGAGCCGGAGACGGATACCGACACCGACATGGACGGTCCTGGTATCAAGGGATGGGGCAGCGTCGAGGATGACGATGAGATGATGCTGCATATGGATGCGGCGCGCGTCTTTGAGAAGACGATTGTGCAGCTCAACGAAAGACTGGGCGAGCTTGACCCGTTGCAGATGTCGGAGGATTGAGGGCTTACGAGCTATGCGACACTCGACTCGGCGACTGTTGAGTCTGTCGAGGGTCACTGACTTGCAGGCGGTCGGCCAACTAGGCATGGATACGACAGCTGAGGCAATTATGCATGTTAGACAGCCTTGCCCGCCACGTTCAAGGCCGACTGCAGCAACCGCATCGCGGTGTGGGCTTGGCTGCGTCACACATCCACGAGGTAAAATCAGAGCCTCGACCGAAACACGATATCATTATTAGACGGAGAAGTATAGAGGCAAGTAAACAGGCGGTGGGACGGGGTTGATGGATGGTGGAGACCTCATGAGTTTGCCAACTCATCTAGCAGCAAGCGTCAAACAAAGGCTGTCGAATCCGTGTCGTTGGTTGGCCAGACCACCATCTACACTGACGAGATGAAACACAAGTGTGCTGCTGAAGAAGCAAGCAGCCATAGAATAGACAGAAACATAATTGTGAAAAGAAGATCCACTTGACACATGGTCTGCTCATGAAACAGCTTCTGTCGTTCACAACTTCAGGGTAATCGTGTTGATCCAAAGAGCATGCATGCATCGCGACAAGATCACGCTTTTCCCGAAAGGGTAAGGGGCCATCGCGATACGAAAATCGCGAGCAGCAACATCTCATGATGGCTAAAAATAACTTAAAATCCTCTTCTTAATCCATAAGAGGAAATATCCAAATGCACATCGTATCTGCCCGTCAACACCAAACCCACGATTTGCATGATCAACAACAGATACCAGGACGTCCCATCAAAGCCCAAGACGGCCCTTGCGCTAGCTCGCTCTCCTGGGCCGCCTCATGAGATGCAACCCCTGGCGCCCCTTTTGCAAGCCGCGCCTGCAAGGGCACCTGTTTCACGTCAGCCCAGCATGAACAGGGACGCAGGCTCTGCTTCGTCAGCCCGATCTGGGGGCATTTCATGGCTTGGAAGGTAGAAACCCGCAAGTTCTGCGCTATCGTGCGGCCCATTCCAGAGCGGCCGTGTCCAGGCTCAAGCGCCCGGCAACGCCTCTTTTCCGCTTCTGTGCTGGATTTCAAGAGATGAGCGGGAGGCCATTCTCTGCTCGGCTGGAGGTGTTGTTACTTACAGAGCACGCTTGGCGGTTTCAACTCTTCTGCTGCCACTGTGCTTCCATGAAGGCTGCCCCTGATGATTTCCATCGACTCCCCAATCACACGTCGCCACACAATGATGGGCACCGCCAGCGTGCAATGGCCTATCGGGATCTCTTGTACGTGGTAAGCAACGGAACCGGCGTCAAAGAAGCCATGGCACTCACCCCTGCCTAGCCCTGGTTATTCCCGTCGCTATATCGCATCTCCCATATCATCCGCCCCGGTCTCGTCCCTGAACATCTCCCGCTAGCCTTCATCTCGACTGCTCTTGGCCGTCAGTGGCCGTCAGTGGCCGTCCACTTGGTTGGCCAGCAGTTGACTTTCTGTTTCATGCCTGCTGCCCTTCGTCCCATACCCCATGTAGACCCCCCATCTGGTTATGCGCCGAGGCTCCATGCCCAGAGAAACATCATGCCCATCGCTGCGTACGTACTGCGGTCCTGTATCTCGTTTCTCGACTCTGGCTCCACCCGCTTCTGGGGCCCCAAGACATGCGTGGGAAGCCAGATCCAGAGTCTGGCTCTGTCTATAGCGTATATATAGAACATGCACATACCAGTGCCCCCTCGGCCCGCCGCTCTCCACCATCCGTCAAGTCCAGCCCTTCTTTGTTCCTTTCCTTCTCCGTCTTTCTGACTTTGCCATTCTCTACCCTTCCCCTTGCTCGATATTCCCTTCTGGGCCTTTCCCTTCTTTTGCTTTAACCTGCCTCTCCGGTTTCATTCTCTTGCCCTGGAGGCGCACACTCATTCCCATCTGCTTCTACTTCAGTTCTACCATAGAGCTGTTTGGCTGTGGCTTCATTCTTGTACTTGGGCAACTCCAAAAGCCCTCTTCTCTAAAACACCAGACTCAGTCTGCTCTTGAAGACGACCTGAGACCCCGCTAGTCTCACCTCGACGACTTACACCGTATCCGTCCCCAACTCGACCATCAGCATGCGAAACTTCCTCCCCTTCCTCACCAGCCTTCTTCCCCTGGCCTCGGCCATCCAGTGTCCCAACCGCGATGGCTTCAAGGTCGTCTGGCAGGAAGGCTTCAACGGCTGCCAAGGCTGCGCGCCGAGCAAATCCAACTGGAACGTGGCCCTCAACATAAACACCAACAACGAGCTCCAAGAATACACCGAGTCCAACCGCAACATCCAACTCTCGGGCGGCCACACGCTCCAGCTCGTCCCCTGGAAGGAGAAGAACGGCGAGTGGACCTCTGGCCGCCTCGAGTCCAAGAAGGCCTGGCACGCAAAGGAGGGCAAGGCCATGCGCGTCGAGGCGAGCTTGCGCACCGGCGATTCCGCCAACAAGCAGGGCATGTGGCCGGCCTTCTGGATGCTCGGAGATGCGATGCGTACAGGCACTCAGTGGCCCCTCTGCGGCGAGCTTGATATCTTTGAGCGCGTCAACGGCAATCTGACGGGATTTGGCACCGTGCACTGCGGGCATGAGGGTGGCGGTCCCTGCAACGAGCCCTCAGGCCTGGGACAGCCCGTTGTGCTCCCGGACAACGACTTCCATTCATGGTCAATTGTCGTGGATAGGAGGCCTCAGAACTGGCAGCAAGAGACCATCACTTGGCTCCTCGACGGGGCACCTTTTCACTCGCTCACCGGCGCTCAACTGGGCGACCAGGGAACTTGGGCGACGCTGGCGCATTCTCCCATGTACATTCTTCTCAATGTCGCTGTTGGTGGCAACTGGCCTGTAAGTTGTGCTCAACCCGTGGAACGAGTGTATTCTCGGAAAGACGAGCTTCAGAACACTAACAAGAGGAATAGGGCGACCCCAACGATGCTACCGAAGATGGTTACGGAAACATGATGGAGGTCTCATACGTCGCTGTTTATGAAACTGCATAGACAAGTCACTGGTTGACATTGTCTTGACATCTACACCCAACTTCAGCCTCGTCTTCTCTATTCTATTCAATTCCCTATTCACTTCTCCTATCCCTTATTCCAGGGCGTACAGCGCATCGTCGGTGTCCAATCTTTGCATTTGGAGGGCTATGGGACAGGATCTCTCACTCCCTCGACGATTGCTGCGTTTTGATTGCCCTTGTTTATAGACGGCTCATCATATTTCTTTTCTTTGTCTTAAAAGTTACGGATACCCCATATGAAACGCTGGCGCAACGGATTGGTGCAGATATCTAGACTAGATAAAAGAGAGGACATGACGACGTTTATGACTTGCACTGGAGAAAAGGAGCATCTTCGCGAATACCTATGGCTGGCGTTCGAGTATCACTGTGTCAGCACATCGCAATCATGAGCCTGGGAATAGTAAAACACCAAGCGCACGAGAAAGCATATACCAACCAGCCATGATACTGTAATGCTGCCACACGGGCCACATCTTCGCCACAACCCGATGCGATGGGCTTGTGCAACTTGCTTCAGACAACATCATCAATGATTCAGCAGCGACCAAGTGACTCGAACCAGAAAATCTCAATTCTGTCTCTTCAACGATACGTAAATAATAGCGAGCATGGTATGTGATTTTTCGCCAATAGCATCAGGATACACCAAATAAAAAACCAACACTTTACACAGAATGGACTTCTGCTCCCAGCCATCCTACCGCATCTTTGCGCTCTCTCCTGCTTTCTCCGTACATCCCCCTAAATAATCGAACCAAACAAGAGACAGGAAAGGTGGGCAGCAAAAGGACAGAAAAGAAGGAGACGTGCGAGACCGTAAGGAATCCCCAAAGGAAAAAGCAAGGCAAAGTGTGTCGAAACGAGCTTCAGGTGAGCAGCTTGAGCAACGACGGCAAACAACACCTCAGTAACAAAAACCAAAATAAAAAAAAGCTCTTTTCCCCTGAAGCCACCACAGAGGAGGGAAATCTCCTCCAAGACCTGATCGCCGCATGACCATGATATAGTTTCCACATAAAACGCCGTGACGAATGATGCCTGATTAAGTGTGACCCAAGATGTAACCGCCCCAACTGTTCTCGCTAGTGCAATCAATCCGCCCCAATCTCGTCGCCCATCGGGAACGCCTCCGTGAAGTTGAAGACTGGGTTATCTCCATCGTTGTCATGGAGGAACGAGTCAAAGTCGAAGTCGTTGAGCACGTCACCCGAGTTGAGAGGATTGGCCAACTCCATGCCACCACTGTCAAACTATAGTCGGCGTCGTCAGCAATCAGCATCAGGATGAGCAGTCCCATGATTGTACATACCATAGCTCCAAAGTTGTTATCCATGCCTATGCCCTGGTTAGGATCATGCTGCGGAGGCGCGGCTGGCGGAGCGGGAGGAGCACTGGCTGCAGCCGCGGCAGCAGGGGCGGGGGCCGTAGTGGGTTGGCCATTCTGCCCACCGTTTCCGGCTTGACCGTTCTTGTTAAAGTTGGAGGCGTTGGCATTCTGGATAGGCGTCGCGGGGGCGGGCGTATCTTGTTGTTCGTTGTTGTCGCCAGAAGGAGTCGCGCCCGCGTTGTTGGCGTTCTGATTCGCTTTCTTGTTGGCGGCAGCACGCTACGATGCTTGTTAATCTCTGTAACTAACGACAAACATGGGAATATATTTACCTTGTCCTTGGCAGCCTTAGACTCCTTCTTCTTGGGAGCGGCTTTGTTCGTTTGACTAGGAGTAGGGGGAGCGGCAGCTGCTTGTTGAGGCGAGGCAGTCGTCCGGCTGTTGGCATTATTCGCAGGTGGTGCCTGGGGAGGCGGCATTGATCGCTGCTGCTGAGGAGTTCCTTGGAGCTGGGGGCTCTGTTGCTGCATCTGCGGAGCCACCATCTGCCCATTAGGCCCTTGTTGCCATTGCTGAGGGTTTCCCTGCGGTCCTTGGCCTGGTTGACCTTGCTGCTGCTGCTGCTGTTGCTGTTGCTGCTGTTGTTGCTGCTGCTGTCGCGCCGCGGCCATCATCTGCGGCGTCATCTGACCATTGAAAGGCTGACCAGGATGGGAACTCGGAGGTCGCATGCCGTTCATAGGCGGTTGGCCACCCATGTTACCTTCCATGCCCTTGAAGAAGTGAGGCGCCATGTTCGGATCCGCATGGTTACCCATGAAGTTCATGGTCGGGTTGGGAGAGCCGCGGGACTGGCCACCCTCGGGAACTGGTGAAGGAATGCCAGAGTTGTTCATCTGAGGCGTGCCGCGCTTCATCTGCTCAGCAGGGTTGGGCGAGGCACCTGTTCGCATGGCCTGAGGAGACGTGTCTGGGAACTGGCCGTTGGGCCCTGGAGGACCGCCGGGTTGGCCAGGCTGCCCTTCTCGGGGCATGCCGTTACCCATGGTATCCTGCTCCTGGCGAGCCATCATAAGCCGCTTCTTGTTCTGCTGCTCGAGAAGCATTAGCTGCATTTGATAGTCTTGGAGGGCATGGTTGCTTCCCGCCCCGTTCTGGGGACCTCCAGGTCCCGGCCGAATGCCTCCTGGGCCACCCATCTCGCCCGGGTTGTAGAACGCGTTGAGAGCGGTTCCATCAGGACCCTGAGCCATCATTGGAGATCCTTGACCTTGTGGAACGGCATTGGGCATCTGCTTGCCTCCCATCTGGGTTCCGTGGTGCTGCTGAAGGTTCTGGGAGTACGTGGCGATCGACTTTTGCTGAGCAGCGGGCGGAGCGTTGACAAAGTTCTGCAGCTGCTGAGGGTGTAGCGAGTTGGGGTTGATGCCGTTAGCGGCGAGCATCTGCTGAGCGGCGGCGGCGGCGTTTGGTCCGCCGGGCATTTGCTGGGGCATGCCCTGACCGGGACGGCCGTTAGGCATCATGGCACCGGGCTGGTTAGGATTGAAGGGGGCGCCGTCGATGCGTTGTCGCTTAGAGGGCGAAGGAGCGTTTTCACCAGAAGCTGGAGAAGAAGGTCGCTCTCGGCCATCCATACCGGAAGGGTCTCGCTGCATCTGGGTCTGCTTGGCCTGCTGCTGGAGCATCTGCATTTGAGGGCTAGATATAGTGGTTAGACAAGGGAACCGTCAACTGGATATATGCGGATGGTGTATGCTCACTTGTTCTGGTTATTCGCCATGGCGGCGCGGGCCAGGTTGCCCTGCTTCATGTTCATGGCCATGCCGCCATTCTGCATATTTCGCATCATTTGGAATTGTTGTTGGGCCATGTCTGGTCGCATCTGGCGCAGAAGTTCCTGCTGTTGATTCTGCTTTAGCCGAGATTGTTGCTACATTGCCACCGAGGGTCAGCATTGGCCACCAGCGAAAGTGGTTACCAAATGTTAGGGAACACGAGCAGCCTGCATCGAGACTCCCTTCCGAGAATAGGAAGAGAAGCAAGAATTCGGACATGCTCGGTATAGCAGCGAAGCAGGAGTGCGAGGTGACAGAGATAATGAAAACGTACCTGAGTGTGTGCAACATATTGGTTGATGGTGTTGTTTCCGCTCTTGGCGCGCTGTGCGTAGTAGATGTCCCAAAACACGGAAAACCACTCGTAGAGAAAGGAGGTATCGGAGGCGGGCATGGGCAGCTTCGGGGGAGGCAGATCGTCGGGGAGTTTGGCGTCGATATCGTCCTTGGAGTCGGTGTCCATGGGGTCGTCGCCGACGCCGTTGATGACGTTGCCGTTCTCGTCGCGACGGCGGTTCGCGCCATCCTTGAGGACGTTGACCTGCTGATCGCTGGAGAGGAGGGAGCGGGCGCAGTCGTACATGCCCATGCGGATAAAGTACTCGTAAATGTATGTGTTGAGAACGCTGCGCTGGTTATCGTTTGCCTGTTGCTGGCGAGCCGCGGCAGCGGCAGCGGCAGCGGCAGCAGCAGCCTGGGGATTGACGGCGCCGTTGTTCATCATGGGCATGGGGGCGCCTCCAACAGGGCCGCCCATGGGGTTTATGTTGGCCATGTTGACGTTTGGATTCATGGCCATGGCGGGTTAGTAGACGACAGGAGAAGAAGCAGGAAAAGGCCTAAAGGCTCTGCTGCAGCGGCGACGATGGCGGCGGCAGCAGACGGGGGGCTCGTGTAGCCACGGGGACGTGCCACCAGGCGGAGCAGCGCTGGACAGCCTCCCGACGTGGACGTGACGGGTAGCGATCCCAACGAAGCGCGGAGGAGGGGATAACGGACGACCCGTGGACGCGGTCCAAGTTGTGAGGCGCGCGGTCGGGCGGGGGGCGAGGATCGCGAGGATCGCGAGACTAGGAGAAGAGAGGCGAGCCCGGGGAGCGGGAATTGGGAGGATCGTGTCGAGCGTCGGCAATCGGCGGTGATGAAAGGCGCGCGGAGAGGAGACAAGGAAGAGAGCGAAGCCGTAAAGGCGATGCGATGGTCGACCGAGAGTCGATATCGCGATGATGAGTTGGGAGTAGGAAGTATGAGTATGGTGTGGTTGGTGTTGGATTTGGCGGAGTGTCGAGGTAACTGGGAGTGGAAAGTGGGCGCTGGGCTTGTCCTTTCCTGAGGTGATGGCCTGCCTCACTTGCTCAGTGCGTGCTCATTGCGGGCTCTGGTGGAAAAAAAGAGCGTGACTGGGGTCGGGCGATATTGCCAGGGGTGGGAGAGTACTTGTGTTTAGGCGGGGACCCAGGCGAATGGAAAGTACCTTATGCGTCGTAGCGAAACCAGCGGAACCGCCCCAAGGATAGACAAGGTACCTCACTACCGTATGTAAGGTACCTGGAGTGACAGGTACCGGCAGCAAACGGAACGACTCAAATGGTTGACGGACGGGAACAGTGGAGGATCTCGAATAAGATGAGAGACCCAGTATCAGCCAAGTCGCAAACCGCGTTGGCTCGATTGTCTGAGGTCGGTAGTGCAAGGACAAGTTGCATTCGTTGTCAAGTCGCGAAATCCGAGCGGCACTAAGCCGAGCAAAGTGAGGTGATGAAGGAGGAGGAGGAAAAGAGGAATCAATGGGAAAGGGTGTGAGAGGGAGCAAGACACCCGGTTGTGGGCAAAAAACGTGGTCCTTCGTTTGGGCGGTAGGTAGGTGGGAGTGGGAGGATGGCAAACCTTTTTTCTCTTCCCTCCCTATTATTGGCTTTCAATTACAAAATTTCCAATCTTCTTCTCGTATCTGCTCTTTCTTCTGGTTTTGCACGACAATTGCTGCCTGCCTGGCCAACTTTATCTGACAGCTGCAGTGATGCATCTCAACGGCTAGACGCAAGCAATTTACAGGTACCAACAAAAACTTGCGCCAAAACGGCAAAAGGCGAAATGGCAAGGCTGGTCTTGGCTGGGCACCTGAAGGCCTTGGGCCTGGGGCAGACCCACCTAAAGGGGTTCGGGTCGATCATGCTTTAATGACGGATAATGCGTTTAAAAGGAGCAAGATTCGGAATTGAGACCCGATGGATCTGGACTGATTCAGAGAGGCAGAGCTCTGTCATTGATCACATCTTCATCAATCATCGAGTTAGTTATCTTACTGCTTGAGTGTTCCAAGATTCGCTTCGAAATTTGCCGAGGCCGAACTGATACAAGCCCATGCAGAAAAAGAGGCTGGTTCCGACAATCGGGGGAGGCTGGATCAGCTCCAGGGCTCTCCAGAGCGGCCCGCGTTCGGCTGGCAGCTTTCTAGGTCGACCTGCCCTGTGAGGTTCAGGGCCTTCCACGGAATACAGCGACCCAAATCGTGCAAATCGTGGCTCTAGTGGAGGCTCTTCAGGGGCTCGCGCTCCAATCCGGGACATGGAAATGCATTGCGTCCAATGTGCGTCACCCCACAGGACCCTGATGGAGCTGCCGGCCTTCTAGGCTTTTCTAGGCGGCTTGTCTCCCACGGGACTGGTAACTATGGCGTGCGTCAAGAGTGCCAAGGTGCGTAAATCCCAAACCAGAGTGCGTATTCCTGAGACTGCAGGACAAAGACCCCTAGAATACTGAGACCTGAGGCATGATTTAGGGGGAGCAGAAGGAATTTGGTTGCCTGAGGTACGAATATCGCCGTCATTCTGGCCTGCCTGAGTTCCTACCTGGTCCTTTACCTTGGATGTACCTGCACTATCAAATTTCGTCTCACTGCGAAGAGGCTGCCCTAACCCACTTGTACCTATGGCTGTTCCCTTTCGCGGGGTCTTATCAATCTACACGTTATCGTAGTATGGAGTTCCAATTCGTTATTAGCCGGCGGGGTTGAACTTGACCTAGGCTGAATTGGAATTGATTAGGATATTGTTCTGTCTTCCGTTGTTGCGCCTGATACAAGATAGATTCCATTCAAAGGTGTTTTATAGCTCTAAACACTTGATTTTGAAATACTCCGACATGATGTGCACATGATGTGCGCTTGATGGGAATGTGCCTCTCCCTAGTCTCGCACGTGGCTGGCAGCCGCCCCTTTCTATCGGTATCTACTCCGTACATATGCAGTGATCCCTGGCAAACACTCAAATTTGTAGCTTGCTCATCCGTATTGGGCTCTTCACGGCATTGCCCTGATCTACATGAGATCGTCATAGATGCCGTCAGCGGCCTTCCAAGAGGTCTCCCTGTATATAAAGAACTCGACCCGACGATCTGGTTGCTTCACAATTTCCCGCCATTGACGTAACCTCCTTTCTAGACCAAGCTAGTCGTCGTCAGGCGGCAGTTCGTCGTCGAGGTATCGAATCAGCGAAACCCTCATCTCTGTGCTGTCATTGCCCCTCAAAACATCACTGATAAAATGAGCTTCGACCTGCATCTGCACCATCTCGAGAGCACCTCGCAGCACTCCACACAGAATGTTAGAGTACCAGAGCTGATCTTGAGCTCGTCCGTCGTCGGGAAGTTCGACAAAGTCGGCTAATGGATTCTCATCAAATACCAGCGAGAACTGGTCATTGTCGCTTGTCCAATTTGTGACTTGGGGGGTGATGTTGAGGAAGATTTTGAATCCCACCTATGTTTCTTGTTAGTTGACTTCTTTCCAATCATCTGTGAAATATGCCTACACGGGCAATCATCTCAGCCGTCTCGCGGAAGTTGGCGCATCGCTTCATTGTGTTGGACTTGGCTAGATAGTCCTCAATGAGCCGCAGCCCAATATTGTAACCCATCTTGTCAAGCTGCTTGTTGATCTCGACATAATCGCTCTCGTAGTCTTTGCATAGCTGCGCGACAATAGTTCCGTATGTCAGGGTGACTAGCTCAGCGTTGACTTTGTCTATTCGAGTTCTGTTGTTCAAAGTCAGACGAATGTTTGAGCTCGGAGTCGGTCGGTTTTCGCATACTTCCAAATTCTGCCGGAATATTAGCATCCGGATTACTTTCGCGACAGGACTAACATGGTGAACATACTCCTCGCCCACACGGGACGCTTTGCTGGCGGTCGACATTGTTGCGAAAGGGAACCGGCGCGGGGCTCTCAACCAAGCTCAGGGAATGCGAGAGCTCTGCGACTTGACACACGGGTTTCGGAGGGCACGGATATCGTAGGAAATGTCTTCAGGTCAAAATGAAAATGAGAGTCGTATGGAAACGCTGCTGAGTTGATAATCTTGGGCTACTAAGGGGAAGCGAGTGAAGCGATGGCTAGTTCCAGTGAACGTCACCCTGGAAGTCGGTGGACGGAGAGTTGAGGCGCCGATGCTAGGAACAACCTTCGGCCCGACCACCAACAACCGTTGCTGCTTGATTTGATTTGCATGAAAGCCCACCACCATCGTCGTGCTCCAAGTGATAAGACAGCTCCAAGCTCACTGACAGCTCTAGATATTCGCCAGCGACAAGCGCGTCGCATTGGGTTTCACTCAACTTCTGAATATTCTTGGAGCTCAGCATGTCCGCAGAGAAGCGTCCCGCCGACGACGATCCGGGTTCGTCCCAGTCGCTCGTGAAGCGACAAAATGTTAGCTCCTCAACTGGCGCGCTTGCGCGCCTCAATGCGTCGAGCAGCGCCTTGGTGCAGAGTGTGAGTTTGGACACGGCTCTGTTTTCAAGAGCTTCCAGAGACTGACCGGAATAGGCCCCGAGAACGAGCGCGTTGCAAGCTCCTGTGATGGAGCTCTCAGGGCACTCGGGCGAGATCTTCACGGCCAAGTTCGACCCCACTGGCAACCTGATCGCGTCTGGATCGATGGATAGATCTTTAAGTAAGACCAGAGTGACTTGGCGCGTGCGACAGCAAGCTGACCCGTGGTAGTGCTTTGGAGGACGTACGGCGACTGCGAAAACTACGGAATACTGAATGGGCACCGCGGGGCGATTTTAGATTTACAATGGTCGCGCGACTCTGAAATCTTGTATACTGCATCCGCCGATATGCATCTGGCGAGCTGGGACTTGACATCGGGAACGCGAATTCGTCGATACGTCGGACACGAAGAGATTATCAACACCGTGGGCATCAGCAGGCGAGGAGAAGAGATCCTTGTCAGTGGTAGTGATGATTCGACTATTGGAATCTGGGATCCTCGATCGAAGAATGCCGTCGACTACATCCAGACCGAGTTTCCTATCACTGCCGTAGCCGTCTCCGAGGCAGGCAACGAGATATATGCTGGTGGTATCGATAACGACATTCGGGTATGGGATTTGAGGAAGAAGGCGGTCGTCTACTCGATGCTCGGACACTCGGATACGATCATGTCGTTGAGGGTTTCACCAGATTCTCAGTCACTTGTGTCGTATGCCATGGACTCGACTGTACGAACATGGGATATCCGGCCATTTGCGCCTACGGAAAGACACATTCGAACTTTTGATGGCGCGACAACGGGCCTGGAGAAGAATCTGATGAGCGCTAGCTGGGACTCTGAGGGCAAGAAGATTGCAGCAGCATCAGGTGATGGGACAGTAATGGTGTGGTCAAGTGAGACGGGCAAGCTCGCCTACAAGCTTCCTGGCCACAAGGGTACAGTCAACTGCGCCGAGTTTTCTCCAGGAAAGGAACCCATTCGTAAGTTTTCTGTACCGCCAGTATCTTGGTATGGATGATGAGCTAACAGAACGCAGTACTTTCCGCGTCGTCGGACCGCACAATGCTTCTTGGCGAGCTGAAATGAGCTGGCAATATATGATACCCATTCTAATTCTAAATCGTTCCTTGATGGGAGATGCTCTGTGATCCGATGCATCAAGCCTCACTATCGTGGCGATTCTTTTCCCTTGACGCAATCCCCTTGCTTGGCTCCCAGCATGAGGGCAATGGCCCGACAAGGGAAGAGCTATCAACTTCACAAAAGGGTTAAGCAGGGGCATTATAACTTGACGGCGAGGAAACTGATTACCGGTATTGCCAGGGAGCGGCAAAACTCATGAATCTTGGCGGACAGAGGAGCTCGGCGACGGCTAGAAGAGCGTATTGGAGCTTGCATGTACAATTTCTGAAAGCATTGAGAAAGGCTGAGGCGTTCTGGTCGACGCATCAAGTATGAGACATGTAGGGAGTAAGATTTTGTAATGTCATGGGGAGCTTGGGCTGGGCACAGTGGCGCAAGCTGACGTCGAGGCAATGTCACCATTTGCAGATAGTTGATGAATGGTAGCCCCCTTGATGAATGCACCGCTAACCAACCAGATTGAGTGGAAAGCGGCCAAACAACCAAAGGAAGACATATCTTCCAATAAAGCAAAATATACTTGATAGCCTGCGACCCCCACTTTGCTCATCCCTTCACTACCATCCAATCGTCTCCCTGATCAACGTGATTTGCTTTGTTCAGCAGTTCAGCCAGAAAGCTCAGGGTTTCAGGTGCTCCATCGGACGTCCCTGGTTGGCCAATTGCCGCAGCAAGAAAACGAGGCATGCCTCAGCCCGAGACACCGTATTTCCACCAACGCTAGTTTTGAATCTTACCCCTGGATAATGCTTCCATCATTGCTCTCCACTTCCCGCGTCTTCTTCGCCAGCGCGCGCCGTCGTGTAATTTTCTCAGCAAAATCCCAAGGATTCTCTTTCGCAAGCAGCATCACAGTGACTTTGCAATCAATCGCAAACGGGAGGACCCTTGCAGGATGTGGTCCCTTGTCTCGCCCTGTGTCTCCCGTCTTCAGGACTCCTGAGCCTTCGACTTGTGGCTTTCTCCTCCCAAAGTCAAGCCCCCGTGTCGCAGAGTCGCAACATGGCTTTACAATCCCTGGTTCTGGCGTTGTCCTTGTTCCTGAATCCTTTCATCGGGGGACCCGTTAGCATGGGTCGTCTAGTCTTAGCCAGGGGGGTCCACGGCCTCGTACGAACATATGAACCTCCTTCGACCGAGCCGTTCGAGAGCCCACTACAGATAAGTAATTAGATCATCTCAACCCGGCCCGTCGTGAACTTGTCCCCTCTTTTTCATTGACTTTGTTTCTCCTCGCTCTTCTGTCGCCGTGTTCGTCCAGGTTTCTCGTCTTTGCGTGTCTTGGGTCCAAGTCCAAGACGGACTCTTGAACCGTCTTTGTTCCTGGATCTTGGTCCTCGCTTTTCACCATGCCCGAGATGGTGCCCCTGATGCTACGACAACCTCTTTGACTTTGGCAGTGCTACTTCTTTTCTGCTATCTCATTAATCTTACGATAGAGCCGGCGTGGCGGCTTTCCCTGAGTCGCGGCGACCTATATAGTACCTCCCCCCAATTAGCGTTCACCCAGACACGATGGACCCAGATGGTTCTACCATGGAGCAGCTACGCTCCGATCTTATTCGACGAGCTCGCATGGAGCGTCAGGAAAGATCTAACGGAAACGCCGTCGATGTCGAAGCAGGATATCGCCAACCCGATATGCAAGAATTTCGTCCGAACAATTCGCCCTTGTCACGATTGTTTCGCCGCGGCCAGCCTACCACGACAACACAACAACCTCGACAGGCAGAAATCGAGAGCATCAAATCTCAAGAATCCAACCCAAACCGTCCCGGCGTCGCTCCTCGAAGACTTGGCCTACCAAACTTCCTCCGAATATGGGGCAACAACAACGCAGCACTAACACACGATCCTCGCAACACCACCGCCTCGCCCGCACCGCTTCTCCCACTTACGCAACCGTCTGAACCACTCTCACTAACGAGACCAGAGCCCGTGGCTACACCTTCAGGATCGAGACGATCTCGACGCTCGCGGCGTGAACGAGACACCCCTCGTGACCCCCTAGAGGCGCATCTTGCTGAGATCCTTGGAGGATCAGGCTCAGGGCACAGGCGCAGGCGACGGAATCATCATGATCGGGAGCAAGACCGTCATCGGTCTCGCACGAGCAATGTACACCGACATCCGAAGCATTTTATGTTCTGTTTGCCATGGATTCGTTCAAGATACATGCGAGCGCAGATTATGAGGTGCCTTGCCTCTGGTCTGTTTCTCATTCTTCTTGTCACTGTGTGTAAGTCAACTCCGAGAGCCCCATATCAAAAATCTTATCGAGAAAGGCTTACTAAACGATTCACTAGATCTTGCCCTCTCAATGACCGACAAGGTCAATACCCGCGAGATGGCCATCATGCTCATCCTCGTCATCCTCTTCGCTACCATCCTCTTCTTCCAGGGTATCGTCCGACTCTGCCTCCTCGTCATAAAAGGGAATCGCGAAGCCGCCATGCGTGCAAACCGACCGCCTCGATATCGTGGTCCTCCACGATACGCAGTGCCGTCTGTTCCCATCCCCGTTGTCCTCGCGCGAGACGAAGAAGCTGCTGGATTGGAAAGTGAAGCGACAAAGTGTGAACCTCCGGCCTACGGTCGCTGGCGAGAGACGGTGGTAAGTCAACGGCTCTACACCTAGTTTCTCTTTTGTGATGATGCTAATGGCGTGCAGCGGGTTGACCCCGACCGTTTGTTCTGGCAGCGCAATGACGCCGTGGATCTTTCTCAGATGCGACCTGGTACTCGCTCAGCTCCGCGACCGCCTTCGTATGTGTCCGAGGACGGTATATCTTATGTAGTCGAAGCGACGCCTCGATCCACGGTACCATCGGCTGAAGTAGCGCTCCCTCCGCATCCCTCGGAGGTGGGACGAGTAGCCCGGATGCTGGCCGCATAGGAGGAAGCAGGTTATGGAATGGGGACAATCTTGAATTACGTCAGATTCGAAAAGGAATGGTTCGAACTACATTACATATAGCACCGACTGCTTGAGAATAAAGGGCATACATATTAGGAGTATTTGGAAACCCCGCTACGAGGGCACTGTTGGTTTGAGCGCATACGATTTTATACGGCATTGAGATAGCAGCTTGTTAGCGATGTTGGACAGCATTATAATTTGGAGCGCAAAAGTAGATAGAGAATCTTGCAAGCCGCGCTTAGCGATTAGATACCACATGATACATGTAAAAGCAATTACAACAAGGGTACGTTAAAGGACACTCGTTTTGGTGTCGTGTTGGCACATGTTTATTCGAGCTGACTCAAAGATTGGGATTAGCATGAGGATCCAGCGGCAATGGCACCCGATCGGTGAGCGGCCCTTGTGCCATCTGTCGAACAAGCCCGAAATCAGCCTATTTTTGATTCTGTGAGCATGAAACATCTCACGGCAAGCCTCGGACGACACAGTCCGTGGAGTTGACCAGGGTCGGGGCGTTATTGTTTTGAGAAGAGATCACGCGGTTTTCCCCCTGACGATCGCATGTGAACCTCGGGATCCTTGAGTATTCTCAAGAAAGAAGTGAATCGTTCCGAAGACGGTGGATTAAGACATAAAATGGGGTGTATTTGGGTACAAGTTCTACTTTCGATGAATCGATGATTCAGTACGAAAGGGAGCGAGGTGGTCGGAAGTTTAAGGTTGGCTCTTACCTCATCACGTGAACACCTTAAGTCAATCACCAACCATTCTCCTGCCAGGAACACGGTCAGAAGGCAACCGCTTCCTTCCTTCCTGGCGCAAATGCTCCCAGCTCTTTCCTCAGAGGCTCAGACTAGTGTCCCTCCTCACCCTTTCCCCAAACAAGCCAGGCACGACTCACGAGATTCGGAGATTCCAATGAAGAGGGAAGGGAAGGTTTGGGCAAGCGTCTTTAGGCAATTACTGATTGGACCGTTGGCTGTGCCCCCAGCCGATGGCTTCCCCCTTTAGCTCTGGTTCCGCCTCTCCGTCGAGTGCCTGCCCAGTCAGTGCCCAGGACCTTCCATCCGCAGCGCGTGATTCTGAGCGAGACAATCCACTGGATGGAGGAGGTGGATGGGAGAGGAAAGAACCACCCATGCCGGTTCCCCCTCCCCCTCCCACTCGCGCGCCGCTGAATCCAGTCGCCCCTCCCCCCAATCGAATCCGTTGGTCGTAGTGTAGGTAG